>JASDQU010585356.1:12682-50356 GCA_032191745.1 Picea mariana
TTCAAGTCTGCCTACTTACATTCATTAACATAAATGCCTTCACCTAATACAAACGAGAGTGGGATGCTCAAGGTCTGTTTACAAATCAGGAAGTACACCTCTCCTTAACTATTACATTTAAGTTCGGTGCATCCAACTTCGAGATATTTCAAACAATTTATCACATGCCAAAATGTGTTGGCGTTGCCCCACGCTCGCTTAATGTTCGCGATGCTCCTGTATCATACTCCCTCGCTTGAAAATTTTCATGGGTTCCTGTCCATGAGCTCTCGCACGGTCTGTCCATGCTTTTGGATATCTTCTTCATTCTCCCAGCTGGCATATTCTACTAGATGTCCCTTCCACTCAACCAAATATTCAAAGTATTCTTTTCTCCTGGTCTTCTTGCTAACTCTTTTGTCCAGTATTCTTTCCATCTATGGCTTCTCTGCAACTGGCATCTGTTTTGTCCACTGAACCTCTGGTTGTTCATTACCTTCTTCTGGTTCATCATCTTTGTATGGGTACAAATCTGAAACATTGAATATCAGATAAATTATGTTCCCATCGGGTAATTTAATCTCATAAGCATTTGCCCCAAATTTCTTCAAGACCTTACATGGTCCGATCTTCTCCATCTTCAGTTTGTTATATGTCCCCTTCGGGAATATTTCCTTTCTCAGATGTTCTAGAATCAAATCACCAACCTCAAATTGAAGTTGTCTTCTGTGTTGATCTGCTCTACGCTTATACTATTGGCTCGAGTTTTTCAATCACTCCTTCACCTGGCTGTGAAGTTCCTTCATCGCCTCTGTGAAATCCTCTGTACTAGCACTCCGAGTTGCATTCTGTTCTGAATCTCTCAATTCAGAAACTCCCCTTGGCTATATCCCATAAACAATGTGGAATGGACTTTGCTCTGTGCTTCTGTTGATTGAATCATTGTAAGCAAATTTCGCCTGTGGCAGAATATTGTCCCGCTGACTGTGGTGTTCTGTCACCAAGCTCCTCGGCAAGTCTCCCAAACTTTTGTTCACAACTTCTGTCTGTCCATCCGTCTGAGTATGATAAGCTGAACTGAATGACAAGTTTGTTCCCAAAATTTTCCATAAGGTCCTCCAAAAGTGTCCCATGAACTTGGTGTCTTGATCCGAAACTATGCTCCTTGGTAAGCCGTGAAGTCGAATGACTTCTTTGAAAAACAGATTCGCAATGTGAGTTGCGTCACTAGTTTTCTGGCATGGTATGAAATGTGCCATTTTGGAAAATCTATCCACTACCACAAAGATTGAGTCAAACCCTCTTTGTTTTCTTGGAAACCCCAATATGAATTCCATGCTTACTGCATCCCATGGCCTATCAGGTATGGGTAACGGCTGATAAAATCCTGCATTCTGCCTCCTTCCTTTTGAATGCTGACAAATTTTACATCTGTCCATGAATATTTTGACGTCTGCTCTCATTCCTAGCCAATAATATGACTCATTTAGCTTTTAGAATGTCTTGTCATGACCGAAATGCCCGACCAATCCTCCACTATGTTTCTCCTTCAACAAATTCTCCCTCATGGAGCATTTTGGAATACATAACTGATTGCCAATAACAATCCATCCTGGATCATGTATTCTATCCATTAACTTTTGTCCCTGAGAATTGGATTCTCAACTACCTCATTTGCCTCCTTAAAATCTAGATCATCTATGTACATGTCCCTGAGATCATCAAAACCCAATGTTTTTTGACTCTGAACTCCTGCAACAACAAACATTTCCTGCTCAAAGAATCAACAACTTTGTTAGCAGTTCCAGAAATATGCTTAGTTACAAAAGTAAAGTTATGCATGTATTCAACCCATTTTACATGTATTTGATTCAACTTCTTCTGTTGAGTCACAAATTGCAAAGCGTGATTGTCACTGTATAAGACAAAATCCTTAGGAATTAAGTAATGTCTCCATTTTTTCAATGCCTGAATAATAGCATAAAATTCCTTATCATACGTGGAGTATTTTATCTTGGCTTCATTAAGCTTCTCACTGAAATATGCTATTGGCCTATCTTCTTGACTCAAGACTTCCCATATTTCAAATCCACTTGCATCACATTTTACTTGAAATGTCTTTTGGAAATTAGGAAACACCAGAATTGGTCATTCCGTAATTTTCCTTTTCAGCAAATTAAATCTTTTCTCAGCCTCTTCCATCCAGTGAAAATATTTCTGTCTTTTCTTCACTATGTCCATCATCGATGCACTAATTCCAATGAAATTTCTGATAAACTTTCGATAGAAACTAGCCAATCCATGAAAACTTCTCACCTCAAATATACTCGTCGGTGTTGGCCAATTCTTAATTACCTCCACCTTATCTGGGTCCATCCTCAACTTATCTGCAGAAATAACAAAACCCAAATAAATGAGCTCTGTCTTCATGAATGATGATTTCTTCATGTTTATCAGCAACTTCTCTTGTTGTAGCCTCTGCATCACTGTAGCCAAATGTTTTAGATGCTCTGCCTCTGTTTTATTGAAAATCAGTATGTCATCAAGATACACAATGACAAATTTTCCGATGAAATCCTTCAGGACTTCATTCATCAACCTCATGAAAGTNCATAACAAGCCATTCATACAATCCTCCATTAGTGTTGAAGGTTGTCTTCCAGTCATCACCTTCTCTCATATGAGTTTGATGATATCCACTTTTCAAATCAATCTTTGAAAAAAATTTGGCTCCACTTAAGCAATCGATCAAATCATCCATCCTTGGCAATGGAAATCTATACCTGATGGTTATTTTGTTGATTCTCTCGATTCAGTACACATACTCCAACCTCCGTCTTTCTTCGGACTGAGTACTGTCGGAACAACACATGGACTCCATCTTTCTCTCACCAACCCCTTGTCCATTAAATCCTAGACCTATCTTTTGACTTCTTCATTCTCCTACGGCGTCAATATATACGCTGCTTTGTTTGGTAAACTAGATCCAGGTATGATATCAATATGATGGCTCACACTTCTGATCGGTGGCAACGAACGAGGTAGTTCATCCACTACTATGTCAGCAAATTCTTCCAATAGTTTCTGAACCTCTTCCGGTAAATCATCTACCCTTGTACTGGTTAAAACAATCTTTGGCTTCTTGACCACAATGAATTGTGGTTCCTCCTTCTTCTTAACCTCTGTAAGAAGTTCCTTCCCACTCATGAGAAGTACATTGTTGCTTACTTTAGNCCCTCCTATTTTAAATTCAACTAAACATTGTTTAGTGACATTTACCTGATGTCCTTTTTGTAACCATGAGACTCTGTATGGGCTTAGATGTTCAATAGTCTCCAGCTCCATCTTTTCTACCATCTCTGTAGAAAGGAGATTATCTGTGCTACCACTGTCCACAATGACCTTGCATACCCTGTCTTTGGTCTTGCAAGAAGTCTGAAAAAGACTGTTTCTTTTCACTGGATTCTCCACCTCCTTCTCTGGCATTAAGAGAACTTTTCGCATCATCAAGGATCTTTCGCCTTCAACATCTTCTGCCTCATCATTTCACCTCTGTGCTTCGGCGATGTGAGTTTCACCACCTTCTTTCTTTTTTTCTGGACACTCATAATATTTGTGTCCATCCTTTCCACATGTGAAGCATTTAACTACTCCACCTCTTCCTCTTCCTCTACCTCTAGTACGAGGAAAAATGTTTGCATCATCATACTGACCTCTCTGTTCGGCATGCTGTCCTCTCTGTGAACTTCCACCTCTCTCAGTTTGAGTCTGAGGTTTCTTCCAATCCTCTTTTGGTTTCTGATTTCTATCCTGGGCAACTGATTTGCCTCTGGGCTGACTTCTACCTCGACCTCTTTGACCTTGTTTTCAGCTCAGCTTCTCTTCAACTTTTAGAGCCATATGATAAGCATCTTCCACCGTTCGGATGGTCATCATGCTCATCTCATCCTGAATGTCATATCTCAGACCATTCATGTACCTAGAAACTTTTTCATCATCGCTTTCTTGATGACCTGCTCTGATGTTCAGCCTGTAGAATTCTTCAGTTTACTCCTTTACTATCATTAGTTTCTATCTCAAATTCTGCATTCTCCAAAACAAAGTAATTTGGTAATCCATGGGAATGAATTTCGCCTTCATCTTCGCGATCATCCTATCCCAACTCTTGATTTTCTGCTTGCCTTTGCAGCATCTGTCAGCTTGTAGCTCATCCCACCACAATGCTGCATGTTCTTTTAGTCTTGTGACAACATGCTTGACCTTTTTGTCCTCCTCGACATATTCATAGTCAAAATATATGTCTAGAGCTCTAATCCAGTCTAGAAGCTCTTCGGCGTCCAGGTTTCCCTCGTATACTAGAATATCCATTTTTGCCTTAACACCCATCATTGCAACATCCTTAATCAGGCGTTCATTTGCTACATCTTTTGTTGTGACTTCTTCTCCTTCATGTCCAGCTTCATCTTCACTTTATGAATCTCTAAGATCCCCAGCACCGGCTGTGCGCCTCTGTGTTGTCTCCATGTATTCAATTCTGGCGTGTAGGTCACGCATCTCTCTTTCTATGGCTAGATCAGGCATCTGTCTACCCCTTATTCTTGCTATTTGCCTAGCTTCTGGTGGATCAGGTGTTTGTATGTCTCTTCTTCTTGGTGGCATGGTGAATCTTTCTTTTCCCTGCTACAAAAATAAAAGAAATCTTTCTGTGCTCTGATACCAAAAGGCATAGAACTATCGGCCCTCGGGTCTGAGATCCGCTCACAGGATCGTTCTATATGCCCTTCGAGTTGGATCGGCTCTTTCGGATTCTTTGCTAGAACCCCTTTTCAAATTGATCCATAGGTTCTTTTCTGCGGTTCGCAATTTCGCGAGTTTGCGAGTTGAAACTCCGACTCTTCCTCCTCTAATTCTGCGATATCCAAAATCGCAATATGGCTATAGCTCTTACTCTGTCAGCGCCTTCCTCGTGCGACTACTGGCTAATCTTATCGTTGGCTCCTCTCACCTCTCATGCCTTCATGAGTTTCAACGTCGTGCCTTTGAGCTCTTACCTTACAAACTCCCGAGAAGCGAGAAGTCAACAAAGTGCTAACTCCCTTCCTCTTGGCAACACGTGTCCACCTGTCTATTTTTCCAGCCCCCCCTTCGTGGTTCTGCCATGTGTCCCTCGTTCTGGCTTCGACGCTTTGCTACTTCGCCTTTCGCGATTTCGGGACTTGAAGTACCCAACTCCTGGGATTTCACCCTGCGAACCTCTGAGTTCACGAGATCCTCTGATCTCTGACACCTGTCCTCCTCCGATGGACGGCTTAGATTACTTCGCTACTTTTATATTCGCCACTTCGGGACTTTCGGGATGAAAGTCTCGACCTCTTATCCTCCGATATGCTAAAATGCAAATTTTTCGACACGTCACCGACGCTGGTCCCACACCGAACTCCCCCTTTTTCAGAGTTTTGGATCTCGTCACTTCGCGAGTCCTAATGTTGGACTTCCGACTCTCCAACTCATGAAACCCCGAAGTGGTCAACAAAGTCTGACTTCGTGTTGGCGAGCATGCCACCTGTCCACTCGCAGATGGACAGTCCTAATTCACTTCGCAGCTTCACCACTCGCGAAGTTGAATAACCTCAATTTCTGACCTCCGATGTCTGTGTCCCCGATATGGGTGATCTTGCAACACGTGTCTTTCTAACTGATGGCTCAGATTCCTTCGCTATCTCGAAACTTCGCCTTTCGTGATTTCACGAGTCTCGCTACAAAGGTTTTGACCCTTCACCTCTCGAAACCCTGAGATGCGAAATATGTGAGTGATCTGACGGCCCTGTTGGCCCAGATCCTATGCCTCTGTTCTCCCGAGATTTACATTTAGAAAACATGCACCATAACTTTCTTGCTCCTCTGCGAGATCTAACGGCTTTCGTGAGTTCGCGACTCCTCCACGGAGGATTCTGATCGTCGAATTCCTCCTTGACGATTTCGCCGAAATGAACATGGTATCTTCACGAAAACTTGTCCGCCAACAACCCAAAGTTGCTGCGTCTCATTCCAACGTTTAAGACACAAATTTCTTTGAGCTTTCTCCATGACTCGAGTCTTCAAGAAGACTCCTGCACACACTCCTTACGACAATTCTTGAATACTTTCAAGTATTTGAAATTTCAGACTCTACACACTCACTTTGCAGCAACAGTCCTTCACTCCTTCCCTTAGGTTGCAAACTCTGAGACTTCGCTCGGCCTGCGCACTCCTTGAACGGATCGTGTGCTTGACTTGCACTTCCGCGAGAATGAGAACAGTGTTATCTCTCCTGAGCATGCAGAGACGAACTTTGACTTCTATCAACGCACACCTTGCGGATGATTTCACTGCACTCCTTGCAGGAACACTCTTGCTCAGACAGAGAAACAATTGAAACTCATTCTTCACTCTCCCTCTCTTTAGATTTTAGACATTAAATATGAAATCATACATTCCCGCACAAAATCAAATGCATAACAGAGAGTAAACAAGCATATATCAATCAGCATGCACAACACAGAAAAGAGATTGAACACCATGAGTCTGAACTAAAAATCTTTGTATTAATCCAGAACTTATGTACATGGGGTTTTTTCACAACTCTCTTCTTCAACTCTCCTACTCTCTCTTCTCATAATGTTGCTTATCATTACAATAATACAAGGAAGGGTGTCTATATCTCATTTCCCTCTTCGCTCCTAAAACTGTCTAATCTAGGAATTCTTGTCTACCTACTTACATTCATTAACATAAATGCCTTCACCTAATACAGATGAGAGCAGGACACTCAAGGTCTATTTACAAATCAGGAAGTACGCCTCTCCTTAACTATTACATTTAAGTTCAGCGCATCCAACTTCAAAAGATTTCAAACAATTTATCACATGCCAAAATGCGTTGGCATTGCCCCACGCTCGCTTAATGTTGAAGATGCTCCTGCATCAATGTGGATGCCCCCTTGTCTAAGATCGGACAATGAATATGTTGATTATGGACAACAACATCGATCTGGAAAGCAAGTTGGTGAGAGAGTCATGATTTAAAATTATCCAAGTTAAACGTGATAGTGTTAGATGACTCAGGATCTATATCTCTGATGATTGCCAAGAGAGTCCTATGTTGGCTACGACAGTGTTGTAGAACTTCGAGAGCTGACATAGCACAAGGTGCTTGAGCCAAATCTTCAATGATGTTGTAGTTTTTAGTAACATGTGAGTTTGTATTAAAGGTTGACTTTCGAATTGTTCTCTTGGGAGGGCGTAGAATAGAGTCAAAGTTAGGTTTCTTAATATGGAGTGGCCCAGATGGAGGTGTAATTGTAGTAGGCGATGGATCCGGTGTAGTACTAGTAGTTACTTTTTCCTTCTCATTTTTACCTTGGAGGTGTGTTGTATGTCGTAGTACGAGTGGTCAAATCTATCCCATTAAACATGTAAATGTGTGCACTTGATGAATCTTCCTCGTTAGGAGGATGATTTGGATTACCTCCTGTCGGAGGTGCAGGGGCTTGTGCATCTAGTGAGTGTTGTTGTGGAAAATGATGTGTCAATACAGCGGGTTGAGGAAAATCTCGTGTTTGTGATCGTCACCAAAAATGAGACATGGAGATTTTGGTTTGCACCATGGTTGTTTCTCAGTGGCAGGTGGTTCTGTTTTTGTTTTTTCATTTTTGATTTGACTATTTTTTTTCTTGGGTTTATTGTTACTTTTATTCTTCCCCTCGGATTGTTGTGGAGAAGCAGATTGAACTACATTCACCTCAGATATTTGAGTCGACGGGGGGGAGTTCGATGACAGTGAATTTGATTCGGTAGCAGGGGAAGTGACTGAATGATTGGTCATTTTGGTCTCCTATGAACTCGACTGGGTTTTGATGGTACCAATAACTCCATCTGCATGAGCAGTGGAGGATGGTTTTGATGGATCGGTTGATGGATGAGAAGCGTTTGGAATCAATTCATACAAAGTATCGGATTGGGAATAAACCAAGTACAAATATTTGGCACGAGCAATGGATTCCTCTTTTGTAACGACACCACCCATGGCTACGTCATGAGCAATCGAAGGAAAAAGATATTTGGTGAACCATTCAGACAACAATTGGTCAAGAATGGTTTCTTTGATCAACTGTCGTTGTTTACTCCACTCATGAATATCATTAGAGATATGTACGAAGATGGTGTGATGAAGGGAGGCCAAAAGTTCCATTCTAGTTTCATAGCGGATAGGTAATTGGAAGTGTGTGAGAAAAGCCATGGAAAGTGAATTAAAATCTTGAAAAGTTCCATGTTGTAATTCAATGTACCACTTAATTGTTGTACCCGTAAGTGTACATTGGAAAAGACGTAACCGGATGGAATCATCCATTAGTGAATTTGATGAACACCATAGATGAAAATTCATAATGTGGTTATTAGGCTCTTCCTGAGGTTTACCGTCAAGTTTCGGAATATCGGAAGGGAATTTAGCAGAAATAACTGGCCAAAACGAAGAATGTAATATGGGATCATTTGTCAATATCGAAAGATCTGGTAGATCTAGAATGTCTAAGAAATGTGTTTGTCGATTGACCTGTGGATAATGCTGGTGTGGCATAGGGACACCAGTAGGGCCGTAAACTGGTTGAGGTGGATAATTGTATCCAGTAGGCCCTCCCATATGTTGTTGTTGACTAGCAAAGGTAGGATTTATTTGTTGAGGAATGTGCATAAAAGGAGAAGGGAAACCCATTTTCCCCTAGGGGGTATAAATAGTGTAACCTAGGGGAGGGTAGTTCATTTGAGGTGGATAACCAGGTTTCCTTTGAGGAGGGTAACTAGGTTGACCGTGAAGAGGGTAAGGATTTGTCCCTTGGGGAGGAAAAGATGACTGACCTTGAGGATCCCAAGTGGGATTTGGCACTCCTGGGAAAGGTTGTCCAGAATGTTGTCTAGAAGGATTGGGATTTGGTATTCCTCTTTGTGGGTTGGGTTTGGATGGCACTCAGTGATGTGGTTGATGGAACATAACTAGTTGGGGTGGTCCCCAGGATTGGGGGGGGTTTCCAGTGAATAAAGGTTGAGATTTCTCCCTTGACATTGGTTAGGTAGAAACTCGGGTATGATCGGTAAGATGGGGTTTCCCCCCCAGTCGAAATTTTCATGTTGGAGGATGGTTTCCCCATGATAGGGATTTGACCCGCAGTTGGGTTTAGTGGTGTGGCAGGGTTTTTCATTCTATGATGCTTAATATGTCACAATAGGATTCTGTGGTGTATACTAAGTTGTAGATTGAAGAGCGATGTGAGGTTTAATTGTCAAGGTACTTTGAAACTGACTGGGTAACATGACTCATGTTTCACTGTGAACTTTCCCTGAAGTGGTAGAAATATTGACTGTTGGTTTGACGAGACAACCTATGGGCTAACTCGATTGTCCTTCCTCTGCACCAAAAATAGTAGAGGTATCTGGAGGGTTAAAAGGTGGTTGTCTAAAATTAATTTTTTCATAAAGGTCTTGTCCCGATGGAGTTGTCCAGATAGAAAAAACAAGAGTTTGATGTGGATCTACTATTTCAATAGAACGGATAGGGGTAGCATATTTTTCCTTAAAATTTTGTTTTATTGGTTCCATATCTAATTGATTATAGGGCCTTGATGGTAGGTGAGGGTAATCTTCTACTACAATGTTACCTGAAGAGTCCAATCGAACAAGGAGTGCATCAAGAGGAACTGGCAAATATGGGTTGATAGGAAGGGTGGAACATTCCTCATCTGTAACTAAGTCTATCTTGGGATTTGCTAGGAAAGGAGTAGCAACCCTCCTAGCGTCTGAATGGTTCTCAACCTCTTCATGATAAGTGTCTTTAGGTGAGTTAGGAGATAGGGGTTCCTAGCCTTCTATGGGAAACCCTTGCATCCTATGTTATCTAAGAGAACCTTTATCAACCATAGTACCAATTTTTAAGACAAATTTAAAGTAAACAAATAACACTTGTTAAAGAATATAGAAAACCAACAAGTAAACAATGCCTTCTCTCAATGAACATACTAGTTGGTGATGAAATCCAACATCGCGTGATCAAAGTGAGAAGGGGCTAGGATATGAGCGGGTGGATCAGTTACATTGATGACCTTATTAACAGACTTACACCTTGGTGCAAGATTCCTCATAGTTTTACCCGTGGGTTACCCTCCAAGGAGTCCGAGTGAGTTTGACCAACGTATGTTCCAGGTACAACAAATAATTCCCTTCACCGTCACCTCATGTAAGGACCCTAAATATTGTGGCTACTATGGATACCAACTCGCATTCAACCTCTAGGAGGGTACAGTAGACAGTCGAGTCCAAGTGTATGGGTAGGATATCAAGTACAAAATTCTTCAAGAGAACTCAGGACAAGTGGACCAATAAACTTCAGAGGACCCCAAGCATATTTGAAATTCATGAAGCTCCGAGACCAAACAAAAATTGTTAAGCCTCAAGAAGAACCCCCAATATATGATCGTACTATTACGAACAATTAAGCCTCAGAGGGATAATCTTCATTGCTCTCCCGAATGCGACCTCGTGCATAACCCCTGTTTGAGAGGGGGATCCTAGCTATGCTTATACGAAGGTTGGATTTACTCTCCCTATCACAAAATTCTGAGTTTGTCTTGAATACTTTGGAGAGTTATTATCATAGCCTATTACAAAGCTCTAGTCCTAGTCTAGTGTTTATGTAAATATCTTAGTAAGAAATTTTCTAGTTTGATTTTAATTAGCGTTCATTTTCATGGTTGTTCATTACACAAAGGTGAATGAAAGTGAAACTGATGATGTTTGATACTCGATTGCAAAAAAGATGAAAATAATGACATGCAAACTTTCTTTTCAATGAAATTCTAGCTACGAGAAGGAGAATGATTTCTTTTCTTTCACTAACAAGAACTTAAGAATGAAAATTTTTATTCTATTTCATTCTCAACAAGAATTGAAACAATTTTCTAAATTATAAAGAAAACCTTTCCAATATTCAAAACCAATCCATGCAAGTATTTCTTTGTTTGATTGAAAATGTAAATTGAATAATTCGTCTAATGCTTCTTGCTTCCACTAATAATGAAAAATGACTTCACTACTTTTATTTGAAAAAGAGGAAGCAAAAGTATAGAAACAAAGACACTCTCAACAATCAATAAGAGACTAAAAAGAAGAATAAACTATCCACTCAAAGAGAAACACCAAAAAGAAAAAAATATGACATAGTAGTCTTCCAGAATTGAGTAAGGGATCAAAGAAAAAGTAAATAGTACTGTGATCAATAAGTTTCCTTATGAAAACCTCTAGTCAATCAGATAATCGAAAATAGCATAAAAAAGAAACCAAGTTTGAGAAAAAATGGTTGATTTCACAATAAGGAACGACAACACAAACCCAATCAAGACTAAAAGAATAAAAAGAAACAATTTTTAAGTCAAACAGATGACAAGATCTGAGCCGGAGAGAAAGATCAAAGGGCTATGCCCAACAAGCAAGAGAACTACAATTTTTCAAAATAGGAAAAATCGGTGGTCTAGTAATCACAACACTAGAGTGCTATAACACTCCCTAATACACTCTGGGGGAGAATTGATCAAGCTATCAATGCTCTGACTTAAACTAGAGAGGGCTCTAATCCTGAGACAAGTTTTAGAAAATCCAGAAAACTCAAAAACCCATGGAAATTCAATCAGAGACACTGTGAGAGAACTTAGAAAAGATGCAAATATGAAAGGATAGATTAAATCAACAAATGGTATCTAAAGATAGACAAAAGGCAAGGAAACCCCAAGGAAAGAACAAAGAAATGAAAATTCCCTCGCCAGTGGAGTCATCAATTTCTGTTACAGAATAATTCCCCTGTAGACAAGTGAATCTTCCCTTGGAGAACAGACCCCTCTACTAAGACATAAAACTACCTTTGGACACTACCATTCCTATAGATAAATTATGCCCATCAAAAAAGAGAGAATGAGGAGTAGTATTATGTACCTCACTTTCAAAGTTTGTCGACGTTTCTCCAATCCGTGAGTTTCGAATAGTACCTGCAGTGGATGGCAAGAGACAAACAACTATCTCCTACTTTAATGGATTAGACAAAATCGATCTATCTATGAAAGATTAAAACAAGCATAGACAAGTATATGTAAACACATACTAGAAGGAAATAGGCCAAGTATAATGATGAGAACTGTAAAAATCCACTTACAATCTTCAGATGATGTTGCAACAGCCTCTCCAAGTCCTCCTCGTCCAAACCCTTTCTCAAAAGATCCACGATCAGAATAACAATGCTTTGCTGATTATTTCTCCTCCTTGTTCACCATGAGAATTCCTCCATTTATAGGGTTTGAGAGGCTCTACCACCTTGGTTATATTTGGGATTGGTTGAGGATATGACTCCATCAGTTGTGATATCTCCCTTAGATGCATCCCGAGGGTTAGATTCAAGCCAAACCAGCTCAATCCATCCATAGTTGTCCTTTGAGGAAAATGGCATTTCTTCCACGATTTCCTCAACCAATTCGGAGCTCCCTTACAATGGGAAATAGAGCACTACAACTCTCCCTGCTAAATAGACAAAGAGAACTAATGCTCCCTGCATATGAGTAGGGAAGTGTTGATCTTCCAAAACTTTCCAAGATGATCGATTCCCATAGAAAACACTTTGTTCTAACTATCAAATGATGAGGCTTCTTCTTCTAACATGCTTTAGGGGTTGTATTAAGTGTTTCTAAGGTTTTGTTCATGATGCAACAATTACGTGACGAGAATGCGACACTTACGACACTTGCAACAAAAGTGTGATACTTATGACGCTTATGACAATGAGAATGTGACATTATCGAAGTGAGGAATTTTGATGTGTAACACACTCATGCCACCATCCTTGTGCCTCGTCATTCTTCTATCTCTTGATGATCGATTATTGGTAGATTTGCAACCATACATCATATCCAACCACACCTAAAATATATATGTCATATCTAAGCATATAATCCATATATCCTTCGCACACTCTAAGCCCAAACCCAATGCTCTTCAAATCTCAGTGTTGAAGCCTTCAACTCCCCCTATGGATTTAAACCATAGCTTTGTACTCTGGTCGTCCTGCATTTCTTTTCATCGTTGTCAACCTTTCTCTGATGCCATTTGTTAGGAAATAACAGTACAAGAGAAAAAAACATTTCAAATCATAACAACATGCACACATAAATCACATGGGATTTACCCTAGAAAACCTTATGGGAAAATCCATCCAACAATACATATATTATTTCCCTTGGCCAAATCCAACCAAGCCAACCAATGTTCTGGCCCCGACAAAGTGAGCCTTCATCCCTCAACTTTTGACACATTAAAATGTGATATCCCTAGCCTTTAATAGGCTTTCATTACATTCAATCCACAAGATCAATACCACGGGTCACCAATATCACTTGTCCTAAACCACCATTGTTGACCTAATAACTTTGACTCTTTCGTCGAGTCAAGTTTAGCCTAACATTGTGCATATTTTCCTTGTTCCCTTGAAATTTTTCTAGAATTTATTTTTTGATTTAAATATTTCTTTGATTATTGAAGATGTTATTGTACCTTAAATTCATACAAATTGTTTATGTCATTATCAATTTGGGAGTTCCTATCTAAATATGCATGTTTTGTTTTTCCTTTTAGACATGAAAAAACAAGATGATCATTTGAAGATGTTGATTATTGTTCTTCTAAAATGCACCATTGTGGATTTTTGAATGGTTTTTCATTACCAAAATTCATCCAAGGATAGATATAAACATAAAATTAAGTACCCCTCTCCTAAAATCAATAAGAAAACAATCTTCATTTGTTTTCAAGATTTAGAGGAATCGATAACTTACCAAGAATACCTAGGTGATGCCTATGATCAAATCTAGTTGATTGCCACTATAACCCCTAGGCAAGTGCTAACAACCTGCAAGCCAGTTCCTAGCAGAAAACTTATGACTTAGCAAGGGTTAGGCATCCCAAAACTCATTGGGATGGAGCCTCTATACGAGGGGGAGTTTATCGTTCTAGGCTTATCACAAGAAACCAACATGTCCACTTTGTGGGAATTGAACTCGAGTGGGGAGGCTAAAAAACATGCTATCCAAACACCCAATTCCACACTCAACGTGTCAATAAAAAACACTTAAAAATGGATATATCATTGTGTCCACTTCTTAAGGTACTTCTCCATGTTCTTTGTAGTTGGGGAGAGAATAATGAAATTTGATTCGAAAAGAAATAAAGTTCTTTCAATTATATACATAAAATTCAAAATTGAGACAACTAATCATCAAAATAAGAAGGTTTATGTTTTCCATTTTTTACTTTTTTTGGTTTGTCATTATGAAATGACAAGACAATCTTTGTTAACATTGCAATTTTGGATGAATGAGTTTTTTATGTAAAAATAGATTCAACACCCTTAGTATGATTATTGCAATTTTGATATTTACAATTCCATTAAATCGAAAATAATTCTTATTAAATTTTATATTAAAAATACATATTTCCCCTACCATTATTTTAAAGGACTAAAAAAATACCAAGTTATTATCATATTTCCTCTACCGATATTTTAAAAGGACCATGAAAACACCAATTTATTATAGATTAAAAATACTTGATTATCATAATATCAAACAAACCTTAAATAATTATACATATAAATAAAATAAAAAATAAAACTTATAAATCAATTTTAAATATTAATTCATTTTGATTTAATTTTTATCTTACATTGATTTGGTTTTATAAAATTCCACCCTACCTTATCATATGAATAAATTTTGACTTGCGTCCTTTATATCTCTATATCACATTTGTAATTAATGTATTGTCTTCGTTTTATAATCAACATAGAGAAAGAGATATATGCTCAAACTTGAGTAGCACAATATCAATTTAGATTGAATACTGAGCAATCAATGCTGAAAAAAAACGAGCGCCATGGAAGGTACCAGGAGACTGGAACAGGGATTCTTGATCCCACCAAATGAACCAGGGAGTCCCTGTGCATTTTGACTCTCACTTCTCAGCCTCCTCACTCTCCTGGGATTGGTCATCCGATCATTTAGTTTTATACTTCCCCTGTTCATCTGTTTGTCTGGTTCCGTCCCTATCTTACTTGTTGTTTTCCTCTTTGTCTTTGTTCAAGCGCCCAGTCCAATAGATACTGATTGGCTCAGACACACGGACCCTGCTATTCCCCTGTCGTTTTCCTTCCACTGACCTGCCTCGTTTCCTGCCTCGCTTCCACTTGGGGGACTACTATTTGGCTGCACAGCTCTCTCCAAATGGATTCACTCACTTCCAACCTGATGCTTCTTTCCGACGAGATCTTATGGGAACAAGCTGGATTATTCGACAAGGTGGACTCCCTCACCAAAGCGAAAAAACATTTTCCCTCCAAGCCATCCAGTTCAAATTTTTCCACTGGCCCCGTCAAGACCTTTTTGGAAACAGCTCATCCTACATGGTCTGACCCCAATGAACCGATTTTCAATCCAGCTGATCCCTTTAAGCCTCAACCATGTCACTCTTTCTCCCCTCCTCCTCCTCGCTTTGGACTTCCCTCCACCCAGGGATCTCATTTAGCAACAGACTCTTCCAGTCGTGCCTATACAGGTCGAAAGGCGTGGAAATCCATTAGAAGAACACAGAGACTGGTTCTTGGTGATGGTGTGGGGTTCAAAGACCTCTGTAAGATGTCTACTTGTACTCTGGTTGGACGTTTTTCCTATAAGCGCCAAAACCACCTTTCATTGGATGACTAGACTAAACTGCAGTGGATGCCTCTCCTGGGCTATACTCCAGAGATCCTCTACCTAAAGAAAGGTTGGTTGAGATTCCACTGTAAATCCCCTGAGGATGCCTCCCTCCTTCTCGCATCCTCATGGGTCGACGGAGGCAGCAGCCTCATGCTCAAGCGATGGAGGCTTGCATTCAACCTGAACACTGAGTTCTTCCAACTCAGACACCTCTGGGTGCTTCTCCCCGGTCTCCCTCTTTACCACTGGAACGATGGCGCTTTCACTGCTATTGCTAACTCACTTGGCAAGTTTATTGCACTAGACTCACGTACGTCCTCGAGTCAATCAAGGAAACTGGGAAGAGTCCTGGTGGAGATGGACATCACCACTGGACTGCAGGCTTCCCTGGAGATCGAGTGGAGAGGCCGTGTTCATTCACAGAAGCTGGATTTTCTTGGAGTCCCCTTTCCCTGCAATCTTTGTCGGGAAACCGGACATCTCAGACGCTCTTGTCCTGGTAAGCCTCCTATTGACCCTTATTTTTCTGATGAGATGGACCTTCACCTGTATCCTCCGGAATACATGGAGGCTGACCCTTCACTAGCTTATATTGATCCGCCCCCTCAACCGTGTGCCTCCTTCCCGCCAGGACAGGCTGTTTCTCCGCGGTCCAAGCTTCGTTCTATTTGTCCCTCATTGTATAGGACACTTTCGACTGCTGAAAAGGATTTTACTGGTAGTTTTCACTGGCTCTCATCTACCCACTGTGCCAGTCCCCCGCCCACTGCAACTGAGAGGATATCCATACTTACCACCACTGACCGGACTCCTACTCCTACAGTTAAACCATACCATGCGCTCCCCACTCCCTCCCACCTCTCCTCTCCACTGGACGCGCAAAACCTTCCTCTCTCCCCCCTTGCACAGGACGCTAGCTCTTCGTTACCCCCCGACTCCAGTCAGTCTGTTGAAGACAACTCTACTCTACTGGCAGCGCTCAATTCCTCTTTCACTTCAGACAATCTTCCTGGCATGCTCACACAACTGCCTATCTATAGGGGAAAAGAAATCATCACCCCTGCTGCTGGAGCGAGTTCTTCCACAACTCGACCTACTGATCCGGGTGAACAGACCTTGGCGTGGTCGAGAGGAATAGCCACGGAGCTCTCCCCACTACAGACGAGGAGCACCAATAAAAAAAAGGAGGAATTGAGCTCACAGCTTGATTCAACTACAGTCCCCACATAGTCCGGAAAGGCACTTAGAGCAACGAAGGCCTTGGCTCGCTCCAAGTAATGATTGTGCTTTCACTTAATATTCGGGGGATTGGAGGCCCCATCAAGACAGCTACCTTCCGAAGACTACTGGAGACATCGAAGCCTGATATCATCCTCCTTCAAGAGACCCTTACGATGGATCAAACTGCCAGAGATTTTTTACACAAATTTCGTCCATCTTGGGTTACAACAGCTGTTAGTTCTATTGGACACTCAGGGGGATTACTTGTGGCGTGGGACCCTGACCTGCTCAAGCTGAGACCATACCTGCCGAGGGGTGGCATTCTGCTTTTAGGCCACTCGCTTGCCACAAACCAGGAGTTGTCTTTTCTCAACGTTTATGGTCCTTGCTCGGACAAATTGCCTTTCTGGACACACCTTGCTTCAAGTGGACTTCTCTCCTTACCAAATCTTATAATTGGGGGTGATCTTAACATTATCCTCTCGGCAGAAGAACACTGGGGAGGTCCTTTCTTGCCAGGTCTTGCAGAAGCTTCCTTTAAAGAGATTTTTGCCTCAAACAATCTTATTGATGTCAAGCCGATCCGACTGGTCCCCACTTGGCGTAATGGGAGAGCTAGCACTGATATTATTTCCAGACACCTGGACCGATTTTTAGTGGCAGAAGATCTCCTTACCTCTTCCGTTGCGCCGACTTCGTGGGTGGAATACCCTTATTTTTCGGACCACGCTCCCATCCTGCTCCAGTTGCTTCCTTCTGCNGTAGACCGGTTCCATTTAAATTCAATCATCTTTGGCTTTCCGTTGACTCCTACTCAGCCATTGTACACTCTACCTAGACTGATAGCCGATTCCTCACTGAAAACAACCCTCAAATTCACCTAGTTTGGAAGCTTAAGGTCCTAAAATCAAACTCGATCCAGTGGCACAAAGAATTTAAAAAAGAGGAAAGTGCCCGTCTACAGTCGCTGGAGACGCACATTACCGCCCTCATTTACAAATCTTCTAGATCGGTCTTGACAGTGGAGGAGACGGACAGTCTTCGTGGGCTCGAAGCACATAGGGCGTCCATTCTTCGAGATGCAAAATTCTGCTGGAGGTTACGCACCCGCGCTACCTAGCTTAAGTGTGGCGATTCAAACAACAGCTATTTTCACAAAGTGGTGAGATTTAATAGAAACAAAAAGACCATCTGGTCTATTTCTAGTGCGGATGATGGTATCATTCGAGGAAAAAAAGATCTACTGGTGGAGGCGGCCTCTCACTTTTTTGGACTATACAAGGCTGCTCACAACCAAAATCTACCAGAGAAAGCCTCCACAGCAAGCCTGTTTCCTCGTATGGTTACGGCCGAGGAGGCCACGGAGCTCTATAAGCCTGTCACACTTGCAGAACTTAAAGATATTCTGCTACATTTTAAAAAAGAGTGTAGCCCTGGTCCGGATGGATGGACCACTAAATTTTTCATCCACTATTTTGATCTCGTTGGTCTGGACCTTCTCCAGATGGTAGAGGACTCTCGACTTAAGGGACTGATTGCTGGTGGCATAAATTCCACATTTTTAGTCTTGATTCCGAAAGAGAACAATCCACTCTCCTTTAATGATTTCAGACCGATTGCCCTGTGTAACCTTATCTATAAGGTCATTTCCAAAGTTATCTCTAATCGGATAAAGCCTTTCTTAGGGAAGTGTCTTTCAGAGCACCAACTGGGCTTCTTGAAGGGCAGAAGGATACAGGACGCCATTGGAGCTGCCCACGAGTGTTTGCACTGCATAAAACAGAAGAACCAAAAAGCACTGATCCTGAAGCTTGATCTCAAGAAAGATTTTGACTGTATCGATTGGGTGTTTTTGAGACTCATTCTCCATGCTGTTGGCTTCGGGGAAAATCTCTCTAATTGGATCCTGGCGTGTGTTACCAGTGCCAATTTTGTTGTTTTAGTCAATGGTGAGGCTTCTAGTTTTTTCAAAAGTGAGAGGGGGCTCCGACAGGGGTGCCCTTTCTCTCCTTACCTATTCATCTTGATTATGGAAGGCCTCAGCCTTCTCCTCTCCAGGAGTTTTACTGCTCACCATTTTTCCAGCATCAAGGTTGCAACGTTTATCAAGATCTTCCTCGTCATGTTTGTAGATGATGTTCTCATCATGACCAAAGCAGATCTTGCGGAATGGACTGTGATCCTAGATATCCTTCGTCAGTTCTGCTCCATCTCCGGTTTGTCCATTAACTTCACAAAGTCCTCCGCTCACTTCTGGGGACTTTCAGCTCCCGATCTCACCCTTCTCAAGAACCTTTTGCCCTTTAATTTTATCGACTTGAAGGAGGGATTCAGCTATCTTGGGTACCAGATGCATTTGGGAGCTTCCCTCCCCGGTGATTGGCGCTGGCTTTTTGCTTCATTTGAGCGGAAAATTGACTTCTGGTGTAACAAATGGCTGTCCCTGGGTGGCAGATTCATATTGATCAAAGAGGTGTTGGAAAGCCTTGCGGTGTACTGGATGACCCTGGAGAGGATCCCAAGCAAGATTACCTCCATTCTTCGAAGACTCACTACAAATTTCTTGTGGAATGGACAGGCTTGTAAACCCCGTTTTCACCTTTGCAGTTGGGAAACTCTTTGCAAGCCACGAAGTGGAGGGGGTTGGGGTTTAAAAAATCTCCCCACTTTTAACACTGCTCTTTTGGCTAGCTCATTTTGGAGAGCAGTTACACAGGAGAGTATCTGGCATAGTATCATAGCTGATAAATATCTGGGATATCAGCCACTCATCATCTGGATTAGAAATTCTTCATTTCATCTCAAGAGAGCATCTCCCATCTGGAGAGGCCTGGTCACCTCCTCCCCTGTCATTCTTCACTGGATTCATTGGAAGCCTGGATCGGGAAAGCAGATCTATATTGGCAAGGATAAGATCCTCGGACTGGAAGAGAGCTCTCTCCTCTCTCATTCACTGTGCTCACACCTCCGTTCCCTTAACGCTCTGACTCTAGCTCAGGCCATATTGTCTGGTACCCACGGCTTGCCTGATCACTGGATCGGTAGCCATGACCTGGCCCTTGGTGGACTGTGGGAGGCAGAGTGGATTTGATTTACAACTGCTGTCAAAAGTGCTGGCATCTCCCTCACGGACAAACCAGACTTGTTGTTGTGGGCCGGTGAGGATGCAACGGGCATCCTCACGGTAAAACATTTATATGTGGCATTTCATACTCATAGTTTACAGGGCTGCACTGATTTCTCATGGTTCTTCCAGCTATGGCATTGGACCATTCCGCTCAAACTCAATCTTTTTCTCTGGCTCGCGGGAAAAGGTAAGATTCTCACTTGGGAAATGCTCCGCCGGCGTGGATGGGAGGGGCCGGGGATCTGTCTTTTGTGCCGCAGTTCAATTGAAGATGTCCAGCACCTTTTGATTCACTGCAACTTTGCAAAGGGGGTATGGTCTCTCCTCCTCACTCATTACTCTCTCCCTTACACCTGGAACAAGGATACTTTCTCTGATTGTTTACAATTCTGGAACACTCAAAAATCCCATCCTGTTTGCTTGGCCGCACACATCTTCTGGCAGTTATGGCTTGAGAGAAACAGAGTGACTTTTGAAGACCAAACACCAAACTTGTTGAAAGTCGTGTACAGAGTTCTTTCTACGTTCCACTGGAAACGGGTTGCGTCTATTCCCCACATCCACAAAGTTGTCGACTTTAATATGCCAGTGGGATATACTCTTCCCTGTTTTGATGGTGCAGCGCAGTCAGGATGCTGTGGTGCGGGTGGTATTTTCAAGTCGCATCAATCAAGGGTCACCAAGTGGTTTTTTAGCTGTGGATCGGGCACGAACAAGAAGGCCGAGATCTTGGGGCTTTGGACCACCCTCTTTCTTGCATCTTCGTGGTCTATTAAACATCTTCTCATTCTGGGAGATTCACGCGTAGTCATGGATTGGATCAACCAAAAATCTAATCTCTGCTCTATCCACATTGAAAGATGGAAACTTAAAACTCTGGAATTGACCAAGTTGTTTGCCGACATCAAGTTCCTTCATTTTCCCCGAGCTCACAATGGCGAAGCAGATGCTCTTTCTAAAAGAGCATTAAAGGAGGTGGCTGGGCGACTCTCCATTTACCACTGTGAAAATGGAATAGACAGCCCATCGACCCATCTTAGTATTTTTTGATCGGGGCTTTCTGTTCTATTTGCATGGTCTGTTACATTGTTTTCGGACGCATCTACGCAATTTGATCGGAGCTTGCAGGCGACTTCATGGACTGTTACATTGTTTTGTCGCCTTCCATATGTTACTGTTGTATCTATCTCTCACTTAGTGAATGAGATTTGTTGTTTTTTGTTCTATCTCTCACTTACTGTTGTTTGCTGTGAGATTCTCGTTCTGTTTGACCGGTAACCTTTGCTCACTGTCTGTTGAAGACCACATTGTAAATGAATTTATACTCAATATAAATTCGAGATCATTTTTTCCTGGAAAAAAACATAGAGAAAGAGACCACTTTGAACTTGATAATTCGAAAGAAGCATATTTACTAAGCTAATAATATATAGCCAAACAAACAACCCCCGTACATTAGCAAATAATGTAGCCAAACAAATAACCATTCTACATTAATTTGGAAAATTGTATTTCAAAGTTTATAGGTTTATAAAGTATAGTAATTTGGAAAATTGCATTTCAAAAGTATTTTATAGATTAATATAGTATAGTAATTTAGATTGTATTATAGGTAATTTATAATTATTAATACAAATTTATTCATTTATAGAAGAAAAATACAAATTAAAGTATAAATTTATTAGGAATAAGATAAATTTATGTTTATTAAAATTGATTGATATTCCTTTACTTTATTTTTATTTTTATTGTAATCAAAACAATTAATTATAAAATTTGAGTGAATTTAATGGTTAATAACATGTGCTCCCTCGATAGAGGTTATAGGTTCAAATTTAGAGGGGTTATGATATGTACATCTCCATTGACTAACATAGTCAAATAGTTGCACGAAAGGGGTTCCATTGTCCCACACACAAGGGGCTCTCTTACATCAATTTGGTGTTTGGCTAGGTTGTGACCTTAAAAATTATTATTATTATTATTATTATTATATCTAAAAGTGGTGTGTAAACACATTTTGTGGATAACACAAAATTTAGATGGACATTGAAATTTAGATTGATAGAAATCTTTGGCATCTCATAGTGAGGACTTAAAAGAATATTCATTCTCATATGCTTCCACTATCTACTATCATATTGTGCTTGAATAATTCCTAACACGATTAAGGTTTCAGAAGAGATTATATGGAAACATGTGTAAAGTTTTTGTATTCTCAACAAATGTTTTAGACTACAAAGTTGAGTACATCATTAGGAAAAAGATTAAGGTTAACATAGAGTTATGTTGAGTGCTTACAAGATTGGGTTAACATGGATATATATTGTTTTATTTTATTTTAATTTAAGAAAAAATTGAAAAAATAGAAGCACAACGAATCCATGACAACCAAGAAGATGATGGTATGTCTCACAATTGCTATACTCTTCCCAGAAGGAATACACCTATGATGATACAAGATGATTGGAAGGATAGAAGATAGAGATGGAATTGCCATAGGAAACACAAAATTTAACAAGGGGAGCTCCTCTATGCCTACATGGATTCTTGGAGTAGGCTAAAGGAGAAGAACAAGTCTCAAATGTGAGGAAGAGAGTGAAGTTGATGTCATTGGAGGGTGCATTCTATAGGCCACTTAACATGGATTGTGAGAGGGTGGAAAAAGGGTGGAGGGGCCTTTAATTCCCCTCTAAAGAATTTAATGTTATAAGACAACAACTAGTTGGGGGAACTAGCGAAGACTGTCATATCCTTGTTTTGTCCAATTTTCAATGACGGGATGAAGCCAAGGTGTTTAGAGGCCCCTTGGAAACTAAATATTTTTAACTAACCATTGCCCATACCAATACTTGCATAATTTCGTGTGCAATTGGGTTTTTTTTCCCTAGTACATGGAACACGTGAGCCTACAACAATTTTTTAGCAAGGATTTTTTCTTTGGAAATGAGTCTAGTCGTAATGGGAGATGAAATTTTCCCTTCTTTTTTTTTTTCATATTTTGGATGATCAAATTTTAGTCTCCAATGATTGCGATGGATTCCCTAGTGAGACTGGAAACGAGTTTTAGTCCTTGGTAGATTGTCACATGGCTTCTACTTCATTATTGGTGGGTTTACCTATTCCCCAAGGAAACCTATGTTTTGAGTTTCCTTCATGATCAAATATTAGTCTTTAGACACCTATGATGTCTTCATAATTTGTTTTTTATTATTAAGTTTATTTTTTTTAAAAACTCTTCAGTTTGATGGACTTAATTTTTTTCAATTTAATTTATTAAATAGTTGCATGGCATTGTAAATGCACCTAGTGACACTTGATACAACTATACTTTCTTTTATATATACATTACACATGGAATCATAGTTATATTAGTGTGGACCAAAATCCTCAATTTAGGTTATACACCATCATGATTTACTAAGATTACATTTAAGAAAACACCATAAAAAACAATAAATATGTGTAATGTAGACTCACAAATAAAATATGAGCTTCTAAAACATGTTTTTTGTTTCCTTCCAAAAAGGAAAATCCTAACTTCTTATTCATAATAATGAACAGAGGTCACATTTTGTAGATTTTGCAAGATACTTTCAAAATATCTAGTATCATCATCCTCCATACATGTAATAAACAAGTATTAATATTACATATTAGATTACATGTCTTTGTTGTCCTATTGGAAATAGTCCCCAATCTTTCCTTTTTTTCCTTTTTTTTTTTATTTTTAACCTCATGTCACACACCTAAAGAAGGGTCCATGGTGACATACAGTAAATAAAAAATTGGATGATTAAGATTTAAAGGAGAAATCAAATGTTCAAGATTCAAAAGGTTTCATAATTCCTTAATCAAAATTGTTAGTTTCATGTATTCTCTTTATTCCCCATTAGAAACTTCAATTTCAACTACCATCATCATGAGATTCTTATCATCTTTTATATCTATAATATATAGTAGTGTTTAGTCAAGAAAAAAATTATTGCATTGAACAAAGCAATTGAAAAATAAAACATAACATAAAACCCATTAACAAACTATTTAAGAGAACATACATTTAAAACTAATTCGGATTCATTATTATTTTCATAAGTATCTCTTACTTTGAGCCAGGTACCCACCATGTTACATGAGGTGGGATGTGATGTCATAATTATGGTGTGTTTGTTTGAAAAGGGAAAGTATGTCACTTGAAAGCATTGACCTTTGGTGGAGGCATTATCAACACCTTTGGTGGAGGCATTATTACTCGTTGAACACGCTTCTTCTTTTGAAAAATCGTCATTTTTATTACTATCATTTTTATAACTATGTTGTAGAGTTTTTAATGTACTTCACCTTCAACTTCAATTTATTCCATAAGACTACACTTTTATTTACTCTGATTATTTTACTAAAGTCTATTATTAAATATTTTATTTTTATTTTTATGAAATTTGTGTTGAATATGGCAACGAATTTCCCAGATTTGATAGATATGAGTAGATTTAGTGGAGCCTATTCTTTAGTAGTTTGTTCAACCAAATCTATCAATTTGGTATGAATGCACAAGTTTAGAAAATACTTATGTAACTAATCTAATTATGCTCATTATTTATGTAAGCTTGTATAGGAAGATATGAGGAGTGGTAGTGAGATGTTGTAATCTCCTTGATCTAAATAATAAGACAACCGATACCTCTGTTTGGTGGACGTAACCCAATGTTTGGGAGAACCACGTAAATCTCTCTGTCTTTTATTCCTGCATGATTGTGTTTTCATTATGATATTTATGTTTCTGCATTTAAGAGTGTAACAGATGGTATCAGAGCTTGAGGAGGCCATGCATTAGTCAAATTTCATGAGGAGACTGCAGACTAGAAAGACTTCACTAGAATTTTCATCGATCGCTGAAACACTGGAAGGGAGCGCTTATTTTGGCATCAGCGTTGGGCACCTTGTTGGATGGGAGCGTCGATGTGATGGTTACTTACATGCTTTTGTATCAACGTTGCATCAGCGCTTGGGAAGAAGCATATGGAGAGCGCCGAATTAAGAAAACAATGCTTGGGAAGAAGCATGGCTTTCTTTGGAATTTAAGGATTCGCGTGGATGCTTAAAAGGGGATTTATTATTATATGAATTAAAGTTTAAGGGGGATACATTTTGTCTTATTATGCATGGTCGTGATGTGAATTAAAGTCAAGGTATGGAGGTTTATTATTATATTTTGGAATTAAATATAATATAGGGTGGAGGAATTAAAAAGGGGTTTTAAAGTTTTTTATTTAAGTAAAAGGAGAGGTTAGTAAATTTTTTTTTATTAAACTCTTTTATTAAACTTTGTGGGTTTTATACCATTATTTCGTCACATACTTTTTTAAAGAGCATTTGTTATTGCAAGCAGTGGTGTTTTTTGGAATGTTTCCTCTAATGGTAAAGACACAGAGTGTTAAGTTTGAAATTGAGAAGTTTAATGGCAAGAACAATTTCGAGATTTGGAAGGTTAAGATGCACGATCTGCTCATGCAACAAGGCGCGGTGAAGGTACTTTTGGGAAAAACAAATTAACTCGTGACCATAACAGAAGATGACTGGGATGAGATGGATGCAAGAGAACTAAGTACCATATGTTTGTGTTTGGCCGACGACGTTCTGTTCAATAGGAATCAAGAATGACAAACCCTAGCTCACAAAATAAATAAATAAAAGGTAAAAAGGTAAAAAGAGAAAAAATGATTTTTTAGGTTTTTTCTTTGTGGTTGAAGACAAAAAAGAAAACCAATGTTTTTGAGGGATTATGGGGTCACCACTTTACATTCAACTGAAACCTATGGCTTATGATATGGTAGTTTTGATGACATTAGGAGGATTTCCTGTCAAGCTCTACCTAGGGCTAGAAGGTTCCCTTCTAGGTTGCAAGGTAAGATTAGTCCATGGAGGAGCCCCTTCCCGGTACTAAACAAGGCGAACTCAAAGGCTAGCTAAGAAAAATGAGGGAGACACTAGAAGTCCTTTGTTAATGCATGAAAAAATAACTTTAATGATCAAAGGGAAATGTGAGAGAAGTTACCTTCAAAAAAAACTTGCAAGTGGAGCATTGTGCACTTGTTTGGCCTTGTAGTAACCTTTTCCTTCCAAGAAACCTCTAAGAGTATTTATCTAGCCCTTGAAAAATAACTAGAAACTCATAAGAGGAGAAGTAAATACCCAATAAACTCAATAACCAATATTATCATTAATCTCCAATGAGTTGAAATGGAGGAGGAGTCTTCCTTTCACCCGTGAAGCTCCTCCTCAAATACAACACAAAAACATTTGCTAGCTCAAAATCATGAGCTCCAAAACCATGATCCCAGTAAAACCATTGGGAAAATACAAAAATAATAAAATGCATCCCAACAATATGCTCATAAAGTGAGACATCCCTCTAGAAGTGGTCAAAGTATAATGTAGAAGCCACATTTCTGGTCAAGGAGGAATCCAAGAGAGGTGCATCCCTAAAGAATGGTGCCAACTCCCAAGGATTCGGTCCAACCCAACGAAGTCAAGTGCTCCAAAGAAATTCAAAGGGTCCAACATCCACCTAGAATCCTTCTCAATCCAAGGAATGGTCTAAAATTAGAGAAACATCCTCAAGAAGGATGATGCCACCTCCACATGTGGCACAAGTGGGCTAAAGAATGTGGCACAAGTGGCACAAGTGGGCTCAAGAATGCAGGGGATTCTTAAGGAATGGTCCAATAGATACACCACATCACCAAGAGGTCCAACTCACCATGTGTAGTCACCCTTATAATGAGCAATTGCTCTCTCCTATGAATTAATTACCCCCCACTTGTGGTACAAAGGGAGTAATAATGCATGAGGATGCAATGAAATGTCCAAATAAGAAAGTAGGGTGCATATGAATGGTCAATGTGGCATGTGTGATGACATGGAATCTCTTTTATGGCTCTATGCACTGTCACAAATCTCAATTTGGTGACACATATCTCGATGAGGTACATGGATCCCGAGGCAAATGTCATGAATCCCATTGTCTATATGTATGGCAATAGAAGATTACATGGGTTCCAATGCAACATCATGGATCTCAAGGTAGTTTCAAGGATCTCAAGGCATGGTACATGTATCCCTATGCATAATATCCACTTAAAGTGATGGGTCTAGCCTCTTAGTAAGCCATTAATTGGTAGCACTTGGTGAAATCTCTTAGCTAAACATAAAAGATGGGGTTAGTTTTAATACTTTCCTAAGTCTTAATAAGGAGACCAATATTAACCCTTATACATGCATCAAATCCTAGGAAAACCCATATTTCCTAAGTGCCTAGGTGAAAATTAGAAAATAATGAATAATAATGATGAAAGGGGAAAGGGGAATGAGTTCATGTGATGATCCTCAAAGTCTTATAAATGCACGTCTTATTATTCATTTATTTATTCATCTAGCTTCATTTGGCTAAGATTCTTGATTATAATAGCCTTCTAAAGGGAGTTTAGCATTGAGTTACCATCCTCAACATTCTTTCGTGCTAACCCTTTAATCCTTTTTCTTGAAATGTTCATTTTATCAAACAAGTTCCTTTTATTTAGATATTCATAGACAAACAAGGCACTAGGGGAATTGGCCTCGTAGCGAGGGGAATTGTTCAAGCTTAATATCTCACTTTTAACTTTGGCCATTCACCTCTTAGTTGTACTGCCTATGTTGATTCATACTTTAATTTTGATCTTTGAGAATTCAGGCATGACCAAGATACAAAGTTTTATATGGATGGAGTGAATGATACTAGCAGTATGGAAACTGATTATTATGCTTGGGATATGGATTATGCTATCTAGCCTAGATACCCAGTCATACAAGTTAACCCAAGAATTGACACACTCCTAGCAAAAAGCATGTTCCCCAAGGTACTGCAAGGCAAGTAATAAAAATAATGTAACATTGTGAAACTCTAATTGACATTTGTTAGGTATTAACCACTTTACAATGAGATAAAAAGTTATATCATCATGGCCAAACATGTATTGACACATCAAATGTCGAATGAAGCAACTGAGAAACATATCATATCAAAGTGCATCTATCATCTGAGTGAGGATGAAAGTGCGATACACCATAGCTGAGATAGCACAATAATGAATCTAGTGTAGATCAAGAGGAAGTCTATCTGAATCTGGTGAAGATGACGATGGAACCTCATGCAATCAACACCATGAAACCCTTTCTAGGGTATCAAAAAACTGTCAACCCTAAGGGGGTAACATTCAGCTCCTACTCGTGGATGTGCATTGTATATGCAATTGTAATAGAACTCTAGAATATCCATAGACATGTGACCTACACACCATAGAAACTAAAAAATGATGTAAAATTTGGGGAAATATACCACCCCAGTTAGGAAATAAAAACTACTTTGCAAAAAAAAAATTCACTACATTTAAACATGAAAGTAAAGTATGGAAAACATGTGCAAGAAATTATTCTAAAAGAAAATGCATCAAGAAAATCAAGGAATGAATGAAAGTAAACACACACATGAAAATACAACATGCATGGACAGAAAAAATTCATTCTAAACTATTTTTAAAATAGCTCAGTCATGCCTACCCTACTAGCCAACTAAGAGAAGCAATTTCTAGGTGAAATAAAAAATCCAATGAAACCATTCAAGGAACTTATCAACAGTTCAAATCCTCCCCTTGTTCTTTTTTATCACCTAAGGAGGGGGTATGTCAAGCACCATATTGGTATCAGGAAGAATTTCAGTCATGGTTAAGCCCAAAAACCAAGCAAAGTCATATCTATTAAGAACAAAGAACAAACTATACCAAGGTTGAATCACACTTTGATAGACTTCCTCCATCCAAAGGTCAATTGGACTAATGTAAAAATAAGAGTGGGTCAACCCATTGACTTTTCTTATAATCTCATTGAGGACAAAATATCGTGAAGGTAGCTCCAACTAGAATTTACAAGAAAAAGGCTAAATTTTCATGTCTCACTTTGTCAAATATAAGGAAGGAGAACAATCACAAGTCAAATTATGGTAATAATGATGAATGCACTCATAGGTTAAGGGTAAGGAAGAGAAACAAGTTCTAGGTTGGGGAAAATCATAAGCCAAGATTAATCTTCCAAGGACACAAGGCAAGGATCACTCAACATTGATAACAATCATTTCACAGAGAGGGGAACAAATCACTTCATTCTCATTATGAATTAGACTAATGGGTTGTTCATCAGGATATTCTAAGTTAAATTCCATATCATACCCAACTTCATCAATCAAATTTTCACCCTCATTTTCAGTGTCGTCTATTGGATCCCATTCAAAATAGACACATCTCATATCCCATTGAGGTCTTCCAATGTAGAATAGGTCATCAAAGATCCTAACACTCGGGAAATCATCATCTTCATGGAATGAGGGAGATTCTATCATTCCTTCTTGAACACTTACCCTTTCAACATCATCAAATGATGGATTAGAAAGATCAATTCTTTGACAAGGGGTATCATTCCCCGAGTCCTGAAATTCATATGGACAAGAAGACAATCCTTTTTTGAAATTTTCACCCTCTTAGTTCTCAACCAAATTAGTGGGTCCACTAGGTTTCTATATCCCCAATGATAGTTCTACACAATATTATGATCCCAAATTATCAAAGGACTCATTAAAATGTATTAGAGTTTGGGAAAATGTGAAAGTTACTAAGTTATCGTCTTCACAAGGAGGAGAGAAAATTTAGTCATTTCCATCATCTAAACACACCTCCTTATCCTCAAAACCCTTTAACTCATTTTCCTAGATTCATGAAGTGGTTGACCTTGTTCTTCATCCATGCATTCTTCCTGAAGTGATTCTTCTCCAAAAATCTGATTCTCAAAGTCTTCACAAGAAGACCCTTTATCTATATCTCTTTCAATTAGTTTACTTTCCATAGGAATATAAGTTGTCTCCTCAATGGTTTCAACATTATAAGTATGTTCTTCATTTTATAAATATTCCAAAGAGCTTCCAAAAAAATCTTCATACCTTTGTGAAAGACCCAATGATTAATAAATATTCAGAAAAACTATGCACAAGATGGTATTTTCTTAGGAGGGATATAGTTCCTTATCCAATTTTTTTACCTCCGATCCAAAGACATGAAAAAATGAATCATGTATCTTCATGCATTACATCAAGCTTTATAATATATTTCACAAATTACATAATGTGCTGAGAAACATGAAAGAAATTACCATCAAATCTTGGAACATTCATTATCCAAGCTAGAAGGATCTGATTTGGATAGCATGAAATTTATCTTTAATAAAAATAGGGAAAAGTTTCCTAGAAATCCCAAGGTGCCATTTTCACCCAACTTCAACCTGACATCCAAATATGGTAATAACAAAGTCACCAAGGTGAATAATTAAACGATAATAAATGGTTTCTCCACCCTTCAAGAAATCAACATTTGGGCTTCTTCCCTTGAATAGAGTCATTGGATGAGTAAACTTAATAAGAATCTTTAAATATTACTCGTCAAAATTTATGTTGAATCCAAACTTGGTATACAAAGGGGATGGATTTTATCCCTGACAATGATGCTAAAATGTTACCGCTCAAACTCTTACTAAGTAAAAGTCTCTCCCTATAAGAGAGATCTTGGGTAAATGGATAGGCAAGCCACCCACTATCACCTCATTGACCTTTCCTCTACTCTTCTAGGATAGGGTTTCTAGCCTAAGAAACATTTTCTTATGGGGTCAAACTAGGTCCTATTGTTGTATTTTTTATGAGTGAGGACAAGGACTTGCCTTGAACTTGTTGACTATCTTCTCCACGGAATGGCTCAAGATAAGAAAGAGATTCTTATCCTCAATGAATGCTTGGGAGAAGAATATTTCTTGCAAATGTATCAACATGTACCATTCATGCAATATGGAAAATTCAATGTGAAATATGCAAGTCACAAGTATTAGTGCAACATATTTTCCATTCACAAGGTCACTTTATAGACTCTACAATGATTCAATGAAGTAGTGAAGTGCATTTTCCCACAATTATAATTAATGAACCCTTAACGTGCATTCATGGCACATGATAGTAATGTATTAAATTAGTTTGTAATAGACTGATAACCAACCAAAATTGTATCCATTCAATAGCGTTTAAAGAACATATGTACGCTATGAACCATGTAGGATGTCATTGTCAATAAATGAAAGGTACAAGAAATAAGTATATTAGCAACATATTTATAGCAATGCATATGTTTAACAATGTATCAGTCATTCCTCCAATATATATGCCATGGATAAGAACAAGAGAAACAAATTCTAGCAATAGTGATCAAACTTGAAACTCATATTACCAAATATGTAACGATTGTATCATTTAGTAAATTTTGGAGTCATGTCATTCACTAGAATTGTCATTAATTGCTTAAACTTGAAACTTCATCTATACACTACAAGCAATGTGAATGACATTTTAAAACCCCAAGTATACCATATTGACCCTCTAGCCAGAAAACAAAATGGAACAATGTACACCATAGTCAAACCATTAGTTATTTAAGATAGGGATGAAAATGCCAAATCAAAGCAGAAAATATGTGTACCAATTCTATCCAAAAGGAAAGTCATCAAATTACCACTTATTGTAATACCAATCTCTAAAATTGGATCACTAGAGAAAAAATGTTACATCAATTTCCCAGGTCGTCAATGGTAACTTGTGATAGGTGTGATGAAAGTATTCTTATGAAAAATAAAAGAATACAAATGACCTACAAAGGAGACTCAATAAGCTTGAACCTAGCCTCTAGAAACTCTAAATAAATTTGACATACCCAACACTGCAACTAAACCCCGAATAGGAGGGCCTATTTGCCCCCCCTGTCACCCCTGGATGTAATGAACATTGCATGTGTATCATTTGCAAGTCCCTGGGACACATACCAATAGCTCAAAACTAGATAGTGGAAACAACATCCCTTTCCATGGGCCAAGGCCATAAACAATGCCTTGAACTAATGCATCCAGATCATAAACAACACCTTGAACTCACATGAAATATTCAACCATGAAAAACACCTTGAACCCACACACACGACCTCCCAAGTCTATCCTTTATCTCTTAGTGGGAATATTATCACCATTAGCGTTTTTGGATAAGTAGGTGTTAGTATGAAGAATTCAACCAAGGTCAAGTGATGAAACTTTCTCATTAGGACTAAAACGTAGCTTGCAGGGCTCAAGATCCATCAACGAGTTTTCAAACTACCACAAATGATCTCTCTATGGGATATTTTTCCTTTGAGTTGCAATATGGACATCATTAGAATATTTCAAGCACCAAATATGGATTGTGGGGCATTAGACATGGTCAAGGGAGGAAAATCAAGCATTAGGACAGAAAGTAAGCTTCCAGGAATCCAAATCCAAGAACAATGTGTTTAACCACCACATGTATTAAGAGTATCATCTCCCTCCTAGTTGTAATATGTGAGCCATTATAAGGTTTTGAGCTCTAGGTATGAGTCTCATTTCCTAGAACATGGTTGAGGGAGGACACTTAGGCCTCAATCCTCCAACCCTCTCTCTCTCTCCCATACTCTCCCCTTCCCTCTATTTACCTATCTCTCCCTCCCCCCCTCACTCCCTCCCTCTCTCTCTACCCCCTACTTGTCTCTCTCCACATCTCTCTTCCTCGATCTCTCTCTCCCTCTGTTGAAGGAAAATATCCTTGAGGACAAGTAGATCTCCTCTTGAGAGCTAGACTCTTAACTCTTAAGATAGAAGATGCTTATCATGGACACTGAATTCCTTTTAGATCTAGATAAACTAATGTGTGAGGAGGAAGGAGAAAAGAAGTACCTTTTACCGGTGTTTGTCCCTGCACGGTTCGAGTTGAGCTCCAATCTTAAGCTCCTCTATAAGCCCTGTAGACAAACAAAAGTACAAACAACTTCCTACTCTACTGAGATTAGTTCAAAATAGATCTATCTATTAGAGACGAATTCATGTGAGATCAAACACAGAATTGAAAGAAACGGGCCAAGCATATTATATTAAAGAACAACAATGAAGAAAACTTACAACCATAGATGTGAGTGCAACAGCTTCATCACATTCCCCAAACCCTTGCTTAAACAGTCCACATGCAGAATGTTGATGCTCCAAATGATGTACCACTCATGAGATCGTAAGTTTGGTATAATTCTCAATTTCCATTCCCCCTCCTCCATGGGAACCCCTCATTATATAGGATTTGGAGGTTTAACCACCATGGAGAAGATCTCTCATCAAATCCACTAAGAAAGGGATCTCTAACATATTTAGGGAGAAAATNCTCCCTTCCCCCTCACTCCCCCTCTCTCTCTCTACTTTGTACTTGTCTCTCTCCACATATCTCTCTCACTCCCTCTCCCCGCTTCACTCCCTCCCCTCACACTCTCCCTTTACCTCTCCATATTCCTATCCCTCTCCTACATATACCCCTCTCTCTCCCTCAATTTATATTCCCTTACCTCTCACTTCTCCTCTCTATTGCTCACTCTCCCCTCTTTATCCCCCATCGCTCTCTCTATTTCCCTTCCTTTCTCTATGTCCCTCCCAACCTCTCTCTCTCTCTCTCTATGTATCTCTCTCAATAAACCCCCCCACCCTCTCTCCCCTCCTCTCTCTCCTCCTCACTATAAATTTTTAAGCATCTAATTTCATATCTTAAAATTATTTCCAAGTGACCTCAAAAAATAAAACCATGGGGTTGTTGTCATTGAATAAATTCACACTAAAATTATGACATAAAATTACAGTGGAAACATAAATATTATAGAGTAACCATCCATGCATAAGAGACACAAATTTATTTTCTGTAAATGTCATATATGAGGGGAAAATTCATCCCTCTCGGCAAATCACAAAATCACAAAATCTGAGGACAAAAAAAATCCTCTTACCAAAAATACAAATCAACAAAATTCCAAAAAATTCCTCTACTTGCAAAACTGCTTACAGCCAACTATACAACCTATTGACATCAGTTGTAGAAATTGTATAAACTACTGATGTCAGTCGTATGGACCTATAAACTTCCTAGAAAAATCACATGTGTGGTTGTCCTTCACATGTGCGACCTCTTCTGTCACACATGCGAATGTCTTTCTTTTGTATGGTTGTACAATATTCTCCACACATGTGACGTGTCCTAGTTGTCCCACACGTGTGAAATTTATCTCTCCTCCTCCTATCACACATGTGATCAGTCCTCCCACGTGCACTTGTCCTCCTAGGCTGAAAAAATGAAGAGAAAGAATGTACAAGAACCCTAGGCCATATTTTCCAAAGTGCATAATTTCCTTGTTGAAATTGCCACCCAATCTCCTTAGAACAAGTGATCATTGACAGTTGCTAACTCCTTATTGTCACAATGAGATATGTAAGTGTCTTCTCACATTGCATCTCCTTTTATAGGAATCTAATTGGAGATTTTATGAACCCCTTCTAAATTCAACATTAAATCAAAAAAAATTATTCACACATGTGGGTGTGAAGCCCAAAACACCAATTCCAAGTTGTAACTCCAATCCAAAAGGGTTTTTTACTAAAATATAAATGGAATGTGAGTGCCAAGAAAGATTCCCATGTTACCAACACTAAGGCAAGTGTGGAAATACCTCTTGATACTACAAAAGCATCAACACTCCCTCTTAGCAAGGGAGGTAGTCTCACCCACTCCACTATCACATGGAAGTAGTTATGTCTCCCACAATGGAAGTGTCTATGCTTCCCACACTAGATCCACTACCATAGCTACTCCCTCCATCATCGAAGAAAATTCTATAGTATGGCATGGACTCTTCTTGGAAGAGACCATGTTCCTAGAAGCCTCCATCTTCTGAGCGTCATGCACGGCTTCCTAAACCCATGACACCATCCTAACCATATTGGAGGACTATTCTCTCCTACCTAAACTTGAAGGTTGACTTCCTTTGAATGAATGATTGATCCTACTGACTCCCTATGAAGTCAGATTCCCTCTGAACCTACTGACTCACTCTAAATTTGGGGTTCCTGTGAGTCTACACAACCTTTGAAGATACTTGCTCCTTGACCTCTATCACTCTGCTAATACTAGCCATAGCTTGCATACTATGGCCCTTTATCCTATACAAGTTTCTCTCTCTAACTCCAAGAACCATTATGTATCTGAGCTAGATCCTTTGGGCATGAATAACACCTGTCCATCCATGAACAATATATAATCTCCCTTCTTCTCAATCTCTGAGACTGATAACACACTCCTCCTAATTTCTAGCATGCATAACACATTTTTCACCATCAACGCATCTCCTAACTCCATCCAAAATGACATTGTTCAAGATCCCCGCACTGTATGCTTGGTACTCATACCAAGTTCCACATTCAAATCTAAGTCTTAATCTTTGAAGCTCTCGAATGATTCCAGTGCACCTTTCATATGACATGTTGCTCCACTATCCACCAACTAGGTCTCACTATTAGAAACTATACCAGAAAGGGTAGAGACCAATAAGAAATCCTTCTTGAGCCTATATAAAACCTCTTCTACCTTTTTTGTTGATGCCTACTAATTCCTACTCCCTTTCTTCCATTGTGGACACTATGAAGCATAATGGCCACACTCATGACAAGAAAAACAATTGACCTTTATAAGGTCCTTCTTCTTCCTCAATTTTAGAGAAGCCTCTCTCTCTCGAGAGCCTCCTCTTATACCCTTCCTAGTATGAGTAACTAGAGCCTGGTTATCATCATCATTTCATTTCTACTTTTCATTCCTGGACTCTATCTAAGTCTCCTCCTCTATACAATCGGTCCACAATCTGTCAAAGTATGATAACTTCTCTCATGCACATATCCCATGAACAAATGGTTCCCAAGACCCTGGAAAACCATTTAATTCCACATTCACCAAATCAGTGTCATCAACTACCTCACCAAGGGATGCAAGCTCATCAAAGATATGAGTGATCCCTGTGAGGTAGCTATAAATTGTATTTGAATTAGACATCTCAAGCGATCAGAGTTGGTGCCTAAAAATCAACTTCCTGATTGAATTCCCACTTTGGTACAATCCCAACAAAGCCTCATACATCTCCTTGGTTGTGTTCTTCTAAAAAATGTGAGGAATCAGGTGATACTTTAGAGAATCCAACAAGACCCACTTGGCCTTCACTTACTTCTTATTATAAGCTTCCAATTCCTATTGATCATTAAGACTTGGAACCACCATCTCAATGTACTCTTTGAGATCATTCCTCTCTAAGAAAAGAAGAATCCTATCCTTCCATTACTAGAAATCTGTCGCTCCTTGCAACTTGTCCTCAATTTTAAGAGTCCTCACCATTTTGACTTGCCCAGAATAAAAGAAAAAATATGAAGCAATATATCTACAACAACTTGTGTCTCAAGAGATGATCCTTCTCTCTCTTCAAGGCCTCATATCTGATACCATGTCAATTTTTAAGCATGTAGTTTTGTATTTAAAAATTACTTCCAAGTGACCTCAAATAGTAAACCCTAGGGTTTTGATCATTGAATAATGTTACACTGAAATTATTATGAAAAATTAAAGCAGAAACATAAATATCAAAGAGTAACCATCCATGCATAAGAGACACAATTTTTTGTTTTGTAAACATTTTATATGTCAAGGAAAAAACAATCCCTCTTAGCAAATAAGAAAATCAACAAATCTAAGGAGAAAAATGATCCTCTTACCAAAAACATAAATCGAAAAAATTCTAGAAAATTCTCCCACTTGGAAAACTGCTTGTAGCCAACTATATGTCTTGTTGATTTCAGTCATACATATTTTATGGGCTGCTAACTTCAATCGTGCAGACCTGTAAACTGCCCAAAAAACTCACAGGTGTGGTTTCCCTTCACATGTGTAGTCTGCTCTGTCACACATGTGACTATCTTTCTGTTGTTCGACTGTACGGTCTGATACACACCTTGACATGTCCTATCTGTACCAAATGTGTGACTTGTTTTGGTCATAACACACATGGAACATTTCTCTCTCCTCCTCCTATCACACATGATGAATTTCCTCCCACGTGCAATTGTCCTCCTAGGCTGAAAATTTGAAGAGAAAGAATGTCCAAGAACCCTAGGCCATATTTTCCAAACTGCATACTTTCCTTGCTGAAATTGCCACCCAATCTCCTTAGCACAAGTGTAGACTCACTTATGCTATCTCCATACTATCACAATGAGATATCTAATTGTCTCCTCACATTGCCTCTCCCTTTATAGGAGTCTAATTTGTGAGTTTAGGAACCCCTTCTAAACTCAACATCAAATTAAAATTGTTTATTCACACATGTGGGTGTGAAACCCCAACATGTGGGTGTGAGGCCCCAGGACAAGCTCCCAACACCAATTTGAATCCCCAAATCCAATATAAAATGGGTTTTGACTAAAATAAAAATGCAATATGAGTGACAACAAAGATTCCCACATCCCTGACACTAAGGCCAATGTGGGAATACCTCCCGAT
>JASDQU010585356.1:50456-62969 GCA_032191745.1 Picea mariana
AAGAGGATTCGAATTTGAGGCTTGATGGTCAAGTTTGACTTGGTTGGAGTCTTCAAATACACCTGTAAACATCATGAAACTCATCCCACTTTCATATATAAGTGTAAACATGTCATTTTTCCAATATTTAATCATAAATTCACTCAAAAACACTAAAATAGATGCATTGGAAAATTATATGTATAAAACCCATGTAATCATGAAAATGCTTTAATGTAAGGGTATGGGAAAGAAGAATATGGTTAAAAGTGAAGTGAAAGTGAATTGAAAGTGAAGTGAAAGGTTGGTAAAAAGATGGTACTTTGACGACCCAACAGGTATCATAGAACCAATAGAGGAATATGAATGGATTAGTCCTAAGGTAGTCCAAGAAAAGAAATAGGGGGGGATAAGGATTTGTGTAGATCTGAGGAAACTTAATGATGCTTTCTTACATGACCCTTTCCCTACCCCTTTTATAGACGAGGTCTTAGAGAATGTGGGAGGATAAGAAGCATATTCATTCACAGATGGACTCTCAGGTTACCATCATATAAAAATAGCTCCAGAAGATAGTTATAAGACTAATTTTTCTATAGAATGGGGATCCTACCAATATACAGTCATTCCATTTGGGCTAAAGAATGAACCAACCATATTTTCAAGAGTAGTCATAGCTTATTTTAAGGAATTCATACATCAATTTCTAGAAGTGTATTTGGATGATTGGACTACATATAGTTTGTTAAAGGACCATGTAGAAGTGTTAAGATTAATGTTGGAAAGAGGCAGGCAATGTAAGATATCATTAAACATCAAGAAATGAATTTTTGGTACACCTTTTGGGATATTGTTGGGACATATAGTGTGTAAACAAGGTTTACTAGTGGAACCTTCTAATATTGCAGTCATTGTAAATTTACCACCACCAAAGTCAGTGCGCCAGTTAAGAGTAACACTGGGACATACAGGCTATTACAAGAAGTTTATAAAGGGTTATGCACATATTACTACACCAATGGAAAAACTATTAAAGAAGGACACCATATTTTAGTGGAATGAGGACTGTCAGCAAGGATTGGACACTTTAAAACAAAATATGGTAACAACACCTATACTAATATTCCCAGTTTGGGAAAAGACATTTCATGTGCATGTAGATGCATCATCCGTAACACTTGGAGAAATTCTTCCATAGCCAGGAGAAGGGGACTTAAACCATCCTATAGCCTTTGCAAGAAGAAAGTTGTCAAAATCATAGTATAATTACAACACCACAGAAAGAGAAGGCCTAGCCATGGTATATGGACTTTAGAAATTCAGGAACTATTTACTGGGTAAATGCTTTAAAATGTTCACATACCATTATGCCCTCAAATATCTAGTCAACAAGCCAGTGTTGGGGGGGAGGATTTGTAGATGGATATTATTGTTCCAATAATTTGATTTCGAAGTGATAGTCAAACTAGGGAAGCTGAATGTATGACCTGATCACCTATCAAGGGTAACTAATGGAAAAGAACCTACTAACTTGGAAAACAACTTCCCTGATGCGCAACTATTTTCAGTATAGGTAGTTGATGAATACTTTGTTGATATTATTGAATACTTAAGTGCATTGGTTGCGCCACAAGACTTTATCACTATGCAAAAGGAAAATATGGTAGTCAAATTTGTAGACTATCAACTTATTGCAGGAAATTTATACAAAATGGGCACAGATAGAATTTTGAGAAGGTGTGTATTGGAACATGAAAGTCCCAGAAATTTTGTAGAAGCTCATGAAGGTATAGCTGGAGGACTCTATGCAGGTAAAGATACCTTACATAAGGTATTTCACACATGATCATGGTGGCCAACAATTCGTAAAGATGCCAAGGAATATTGCCATAAATGTGATGTATGTCAGAGGGTTGGCAAGCCCAACAAAAGGGATGAGATGCCTCTAAGACCACAAGTGACTCTATATGTATTTGAAAAATGGGAAATAGACTTTGTGGGACCTATTAATCCACTAGCAAAAAGGTCAGGAGCTATATATATCATTATTGTGATTGAATACTTAACAGGATGGGAATAAGCAACACTTGTCAAAGACTGTAGCACAGAGACAACAACACACTTCTTGTTTGAGCAAGTGATCACCAAATTTGGATGTCCTAGGATTTTGATGAGTGACCAAGGCACTCATTTTATCAATAATACCATCAGGGATATGACTAAGGAGTTTGAAATCTATCACCAGAAGAGTACATCATATCATCCTCGGGAAAATGGAACAGTAGAAGCTTTCAATAAGATGTTGGAAAATGCTCTTACTAAAATATGCAATGCCAATAGGGATGATTGGGACTTGAAAATACCAACAGTATTCTGGGCATATAGGAACACATGAAAGAAGTTGACAGGACATACACCATTCATATTGGTGTATGGGAAAGAAGCGGTGGTGCCATTAGAATTTATGGTACCCAGTTTGTGCGTAGCAGTAATTACCAACATGACAGAAAGGGGCTCAGTACATGAAAGGTTAAGTCAACTAATGGAAATAGAAGAGGATAGGATTCTAGCAGGATTTCACTAGGAAGTAAAGAAAGCAAGAGACAAATCCTGATAGGATAGACATATTAAAAGGAATAGTTTTAAGGAGGGAGACCTAGTCTTGCTCTATGACAATAAAAATTTTCAACACTCTGGTAAGTTTAGAATGCATTGGCTAGGGACATATGAAGTAAATAATCTCATAGATGCAGGATCTGTATAGCTAAAATATTGGGGAGGAACAAAACTAAAAGGAATTATCAATGGTAGTCGACTAAAACTATACAAGGAAAATCAACTTACTAACCCTTAAAAGTTACAACGCAGTGAGAAAGGCATGGATATAGTGTACTATAGCAGAGATTATGATAGAAAATTGATAAAAATAAAGAAAAAAGGGGAAAAAGAGAAAAAATGAATACAAAAATAGAAAAAGGAAGAAAAACAAAAAAATACGTAAAAGATGACTACACCACAAGAATGTGCAAAAAAAGTCACGCGCAACAATTACTATGACAATATCAGAAGACAACGTGCAGGAAATATTACACTCGGCCCAAATGCACACAAAAAGTGAAAAACACATACGACCAGGCCTATAAAAGGCGGAAAGCCTGTGTTTATTCAACACTTAGCAATCTTTTAGCACAGAGCGAGATACAAAGAGCGTGCCCTAACTAGAATTTTACAAAGAAGCAAATGAGTGTGTGAATTGGAGAGAAGATGAGCCCACCGAAGTTTGACGCTCCAGGCCAGTATTTATGGGTTACTTTGAAGGGTCAGAGGCACAAGGAAAGAATGAGACAACTAGAGAATTTTGTTGAGCTAGAAGATGTCACCACATTGGACACATAATCGATCATCCTAACATGGGTTGAATAGGAAACATCGATAGTGACGCAAGGTGAAATAGGGCAGAGTTCTGGGGCCCAGAATGGTATTCCGAACCCTAACCCTGAGACGCATGAAAATCCTAATGAAACAATGGGACCATGACAAACCCATGAAGGAGAGGAGATGTCGGTCAAGGATATCACCGACCGACCGAATTTTGAGAGGGAAGAAGAGAACAGAGACACAAGAGAGGTAGACTGATTTGTTGTGGGAAAGAAAATAAAGGCACAGGACACCGTGGATATCACACTCCCATATCTCCTAGACGCAGTGGTCACTGTGGATGATATGCTAGGAAAGGTACCCAAACTTAGAATATCAAACCACAATGTGCGTGACACAGCAAAATTCCTATATTTGGCCAAGGAGACATACTTAACAAACACAGGGGAAATAGGACCCATGGGTAAACCAATAATGGATCTCGCGCAGTGGATAATGGGGCTGTACAACTATGGCATCATGAACCTATTAGATATATTGCACTTCAGGCATGGTAAAAATATCGGGCTCTGCGTCAAACAACTAGTCGCCCATGTACATGAAGGAATCATGTGGATGGATAGGCTAGTACAACTAGATGTGGCACCTATTTCCAAGATCACAGGACTACCTACATTAAACACACAACCAGAGGAATACTTGGATAACAAGGCACGTGAGAAGAAAATCACAGAGCTTGTCAAAACGCAGTTTGACACCAGTCGGGGTAATAGGGGCATTGTGATCAAGGATATTAAAGACGACGACAAGGTTTTCCAGCAAGCTTATGGATTGTAAACTATTGAGGAAATTTTGAAAATAAGAAGCACCAACAGGAGTTATTGTAGTAGTCGCCCAGTGCGTGAAAGGAGTAATGTTCAGCTGGGCACCATACCTACTAAACCATTTTTTGGTAGATTGTAGATATGCATAGGATAATAGAACCAAGTTCCATTACTCCTGGATGATAATTCTTATAGCTTTGTCAGGGTGATAGGAGATAAATTTCTCATATTTCCTAGATAAGGAAAGGGAAATTTTATGCAGCCAGATATGAGCCCCTTTGGCAAGCCAAGGATAACAAAACTCAACAAGAAAACAACACAGGTTTTGCAATGTTGTTGGAATAAATACAACAACGCATAACTAATGTGTGGCACATACGTTTGGAGGTAATCCAAGAGACATAAGGGATAGCCAGGTTCACGGAATTCATGCACCACATGTGGATCCAGGCTGTAAGGGATCCAAATAAGGCATGGCTAGAAATGCAATATTGTGTCACCAAGGAAGAAGTTGATTCAATAGTCAAATATTGGATGCGCAGTGGAAACTACCAGTAAAAAAAACAACAACTAGGCCATTCAAAACACAATCCTCCAAGAGCAAGGGCAAGGCTAAAGTAGGTTCCTCAATGAGAATAAACAACCGAGCCAATAATACTATAAAAGATGCAGCGTGGAGTAAGCCTTCTGAAAGAAGTGTAGTATTGAAAAGACCAAGGAGGGCAACAATGACGACAAGAAAAACCAACCAACCATAGAATGGAAAGAGGGATACTTCATAGGCTGGGAAAGAGAAGGTGCATGGTACAACAAGTGGGGTGCATCCATCACATAAAATAAGGAGTCTAGCGTAGGAAAAAGAGGTGCAAAAAAAGAGGAAGTACATCACGAAAGAACCAATCATCACCCTAACAGAGGATGATGCAGATTCAGTCACTAACAAGATCCAAAGTAGGGGGGAGAAGTGGTATGTATTGCAAAGGCACAGAGAGAATATATCATGGCCAACCTCATCGAAATCCATGAAACTCTACAACAAGTATGGAGCCAAGTAGTACCATAGGCCACATCGCAGCAACAGGAAAGGACACATCCACCCTCTGTGCAAAAAGAAGGAGAGGAGACCATACAAAATGTAGTATAAGGCATGGATACATTTACAGTGACGCACCAAATGACCAGAATGGATCAAGAAACTGCCCAGAAACCCATGGGGGACGCGAAGAAATTTGAATTTTTCATGGCACAAATACCCACCAAGGCACTATGTGGACTCCAACCCAACGTAATGCAAGAAGTGAAATCCAGGGTGCATGCGGATGCAACCAAATTGGAGGTGGGTAGAGGACTCATTGAAATGTTACAAATCACATGTGACCAACTCTTGAAGAAAGAGGATGAGAAATAATGTGAAAATAAACTAGAACATGGTTTAACAATGGTATATGATCCAATCCTAGACAGTGCGCAAGCACCTGAGAGGAGTGCATAGGAGAAGATCAACATGATTTCACAAATAATTGACAGATATAAGCAGAAAATTGAGTTGAAAAAAAGGCTCAATCCTATGAATCCTCCAGAGGTTTGAGAATAGAGAGAACACAAATTTTCACTCCAGATAGCTGAGATGGAGAAATAAGCAAGGGAATTAGAAGACTTTTTCAACAAAACTGCGTAGATATAGACTATTTTGGAAGAAGATGAAGAGGTCCAACAGTAGAACCAACAAGAGTAGAGAATAAACACTGCCATACAAGAGCTAAAGCAATGACATAAAACAACGATTATCACAGAGCGCTTGAAGGGAACTCAAGAAATGAAGACTCTACACACAGAGTTGAAAACAATGCAGACACAGAAGCAATAAAGAAAACAGGAATTGGAACCCCTCCAAGATCAAGAAACACAGATTATTGCACAGTTGGAGGAAGAGAAGAAAATTATGGCATGGGAACAGAAAGAGGGCACAACATTAATGCAAGAGGAGATATCAATGAAGACAATAGAGGTGCTAACAGGAAAAGATTTGCATATGAGTGAAAAAGGAAAGGAATTAACAAAAACATTCCATAGTTTGGACAGGGAAGTGTAGGGAGTGCACACCAATTGAGTGGCTCGGGATGAGCCACATGTCATACTTGGGGGGTTGTTGGGTGCAGGCCTATTTTGAGAAGGAAGGTTATTTTTGGCGTAGGCTCATTTTTGGAGAAATGATTTATTTTGGGAAAGACCTAATTTTGGAAAGGAAGTCTTGATTTTGGAGTGCGCACAACAGAGGGTAAGAAATAAGCATGCAGAAAAAGAAGGAAAAGAAACATGCAGGAGGAAAAGTAACGTGGCACGTAGGCATGTAATCCTAACCATCATAGAGTTAGGATTTTTGATAAGGATTGTAATGGCTTTAAGCCTGTAAAATTGTATAAATAAGAACCTAGGAGGTCTAGGTTGAAGGTAAGTTGTTAGTTGTTGGTGAGTTGATGATGATTATGATGATTTTTGAGAAACTGTCAATTGTAATAAGGTTGTAGAAGAGTCAAATAAGCTAGATTTTCAGGTTTAGGTCACATGATGAGGAGCCTGGTGTGATCTAGTTCACCTCATAGAGGTTCCTTAACCTCATCATGATTGTATGATTGAAGATGTAATGTGCGCAATCCCAGATTTTGCAGCAAATTAAATAAAAGAGCAGAGAAGCCAAATAGATGTGGACATAGCCCCAAGAGGGGGTGAACCATAGTAAAACTTATGTTATGTGTGATGTTTCTTGAATGTTTACATTCTTTCAATTATTATTTTATAAATGAATGGTTAACTAGATATATTAGAATGCATTCATAAGGCTAAATATGAATGAATCTTAGAAATACTTAACCACTTAACAAGGTTAATGCATAAAGAAGGAAGAACATAATCCCAGATCCTCACTCATTCCTAGACTGAAAACACATGGGTATTGCAATCACCCATAAAGCTTTCTCGGCTGAGACTACGTTGTGCACTATGTGTGTAGTGTTTCCTTCTAGTTTACAAGGAGGGACAATAGTTTTAGAGGATTTTGTTGGAAACCTGTTGAGATATTAACCCGATTCAACCCAAGAAGAGAAAGAATTATGATATCTAACCAATACAATGCAACATCATGGATTTCAAGGCAGTTTCATGGATCTCAAGGCATGGTACATGTATCCCTATGCATAATATCCACTTAAAGTGATGGGTCTAGCCTCTTAGCAAGCCATTAATGGGTAGCACCTGGTGAAATCTCTTAGCTAAACATAAAAAATTGGGTTAGTTTTAATATTTTCCTAAGTCTTATTAAGGAGACCAATATTAACCCTTATACATGCATCAAATCCTAGGACAACCCATATTTCCTAAGTGCCTGGGTGAAATTTAAGAAATAATGAGTAATAATGATGAAAGGGGAAAGGGGAATGAGTTCATTTGATGAACCTCAAAGTATTATACATTCACGTGTCTTATTAGTTATTTATTTATTCATCTAGCTTCATTTGGCTAATATTCCTGATTATAATAGCTTCTAAAGGGATTTTAGCATTGAGTTACCATCCTCAACACTATTTCGTACTACCCCTTTAATCCTTTTTCTTCAAATGTTCATTTTATTGAACAAATCCCTTTTATTTAGATATTCATAGACAAACAAGGGACTAGGGGAATTGGCCTCATAGGGAGGGGCATTGTTCAAGCTTAATATCTTGCTTTTAATGTTGGCCCTTCACCTTTTAGTTGTACTGCCTTTGTTGATTCAAACTTTAATTTTAACCTTTGAAAATTCAGGCATGACCAAGATACAAAGTTTTACATGGATGGAGTGAATGATACTAGTAGGATGGAAAATAATTATTATGGTTGGGATATGGATAATTCTATCCATCCTAGATATCCAGTGGTACAAGTTAACCCAAGAATTGACACACTCCTAAAATAAGCATGTTCCCCAAGGTACTACGAGGAAAGTAATAAAAATAATGTAACCTTATGAAATTCTAATAGAATTTTTTTAGGTACTAACCACTTTACAATGAGATAAGAAGTTATATCATCATGGACAAACATGTATTGACACATGGAATGTCAAATGAAGCAACTGAGAACCATACCATATCGAAGTGCATCTGCCATGTAAGGAGTGGGGATGAAAGTGCAATACACCATAGTTGAGCTAGCAAAATAATGAATCTAGTGGAGATCAAGAGGAAGTCTATCTGAATCTTGTGAATATGAGCATGGAACCTCATGCAATCAACAACATGAAACCCTTGCTACGGTACCAAAAATTTGTCTCCCTTAAGGGGGTAAACATCTGGCTCTTAATTGTGGATATGCACTGTATATTCAATTGTAAGAGAACTCTAGAATATCCATAGACTTGTGACCTAGACACTATAGAACTCAAAAGATGATGTAAAATTTGGGGAAATATACAACCCCAGTTAGGAAATAAAAACTACTTTTCAAAAAAAAATAAAAATCACTACATTTAAACATGAAAGTAAAGTATGGAAAACATATGGAAGAAATTATTCTAAAAGAAAATGCACCCGGAAAATCAAGAAATACATTAAAGTAAGCACACAATGAAAATAAAACATGCACAGAAACAAAACAATCCATTCTAAACTATTTTTAAAATAGCTCAGTCATGCCTACCCTATTGGCTAACTAAGAGAAGCAATTTCTAGGTGAAATAAAAAATCCAATGCAACCATTCAAGGAACTTATCAATAGTTCAAATCCTCCCCCTGTTCTTGCTTATCATCCAAGGTGGGGTTATGTCAAGCACCATATGGTTATCAGGAAGAATCTTAGTCATGGTTAAGCCCATAAACCAAGCAAAGTCATATCTATTAATAACAAAGCACAAACTATACCAAGGTTGACTCACACATTGATATAATTCCTCCATACAAAGGTCAATGGGAATAATGTAAGAATAAGATTGGGTCAACCCATTGAATTTTCTTGTAATATCATTGAGAAAAAAATATTGTGAAGGCAGATCCAACTAGAATTTACAAGAAAAAGGCTAAATTTTCATGTCTCTCTTTGTCAAATATAAGGAAGGAGAACAATCACAAGTCAAATGAAGTTAAGATTGACGAATGTACTCATAGGTCAAGGGTAAGGAAGAGAAACAAGTATAAGGTTGGGGAAAATCATAGGCTGAGAGTAATCTTCCAAGGACACAAGGCGAGGGGCACTCAACATCGATATAAATCCTTTCACATAGAGGGAACAAATCACTTCATTCTTCTTATGAATTTGACTAATGGGTTGTTCATTAGGATATTCTAAGTTAAATTCCATATTATTCCGAAGTTCATCAATCAAATATTCACCCTCATTTTTTAGTGTCATCAATTTGATCCCCTTCAAAATAGACACATCTCATATCCCATTGAGGTCTTCCAATGTAGAATAGGTAATCAAAGCTCCTAACACTCGGGGCATCATCATATTCATGGAAGGAGGGAGATTCTATCAGTCCTTCTTGAACACTTACCGTTTCAACATAATCAAATGATGGATTAGAAATATAAACACTTTGAGCAGGGGTATCCTTCCCCGAGTCTTGAAATTCATATGGACAAAAAGACAATCTTTTTTTGAATTTTTGACCCTCTTAGTTCTCATCCAAATTAGTGGATCCACTAGGTTTCTATATTCCTAATGATATTTCTACAAAACATTTTTCTCCCAGATTATCAAAGGACTCATCAAAAGGTCATAGAGTTTGGGGAAATGTGCAAGCTTCTAAGTTATAGTCTTCACAAGGAGGAGAGAAAATCTGGTCATTTCCATCATCTCAACACACTTCCTTATCCTCAATACCCTTTAACTGATTTTCCTAGTTTCATGAAGTGGTCGACCTTTCTCTTCATCCATGCATTCTTACTGAAGTAATTCTTCTCCATAAGTCTGATTTTCAAAGTATTCACAAGGTCATGATTGTCCTTCACAAGAAGACCCTTCATCTATATCTCTTTCAATTACTTTACTTTCCAAAGGAATATAAGGTGTCTCCTCAATGGTTTCAACAATATAATTATGTTCTTTATTTTATAAAGATTCCAAAAAGTTTCCAAAAACATATTCATACCTTTGTGAAAGGGGACCCCAATGATAAATAAATATTCGGAAAAACTATGCACAAGATGGTATTTTCTTACCTCCCATCCAAAGACATGAATTTTTTTTTTATCCATATATCTTCATTCATTACATCAAGCTTTATAATATATTTCACAAATTACATAATTTTTTGAGAAACATGAAAGCAATTACCATCAAATATTGGAGCATTCATTCTCCAAGCTAGAAGGATGTCATTTGGATAACATAAAATTTATCTATAATCAAACTAGGGAAAAATTTCCTGGAAATCTCAAGGTTCCATTTTCACCCAACTTCAACCTGACATCCAAATATGGTAATATTGGAGTCACCAAGGTGAATAATTAAAGGATAATAAATATTTTCTTCACCCTACAAGAAATCGACTTTTAGGCTTCTTCCCTTGAATGGAGTCACAAAATGAGTAAACTTAATAAGAATCTTTAAATCTTACTCGTCAAAATTTATGTTGAATCCAAACTTTGTATACAAAGGGGATGCATTTTATCCCTGACAATGATGCCAAAATGTTACTGTTGAAACTCTTACTAAGGAAAAGTCTCTCCCTGTAAGGGAGAGCTTGGGTAAATGGATAGGAAATCCACCCACTATCACCTCATTGGACTTTCCTCTACTCTTCCAGGACAAGGTTTCTAGCCTAAGCAACATTTTCTTATGGGGTCAAATTAGGTCCTATTTTTTTATTTTGTATGAGTGAGGAAAAGGACATGCTTTGAATTTGTTTGTCTATATTCTCCAAGGAATGGCTCAAGATAAGAAATATATGATTATCCTCAATTAATGCTTGGAAGAAGAATATTTCTTTCAAATGTATCAACATGTACCATTCATGCAATATGGAAAATTCAATGTGAAATATGCAAGTCACAAGTATTAGTGAAACATATGTTCCATTCACAAGGTCACTTTCTAGACTGTATCATCATTCAATGAAGTAGTGAAGTGCATTTTCCCACAATTATAATTAATGAACCCTTAACATGCATTCATAACACATGATAGTAATGTATTAAAGTAGTTTGTAATAGAGTGATAACCAACCAAAATTGCATCCATTCAATAGCGTTTAAACAACATATGTATGCTATGAACTATGTAGGATGTCATTGTCAATAAATGAAAGGTACAATAAACAAGTATATTAGAAACAAATTTATAGCCATGCATATATTTAACAATGTATCGGTCATTCTCCAATATATATGCCATGAATAAGAACAAGAGAAACGAATGCTAGCAATAGTGATCAAGATTGAAACTCATATTACAAAATATGTAGCGATTGTATCATTTATTAAATTTTGGAGTGATGTCATTCACTAGAATTGTCATTAACTACTCAACCTTGAAACTTCATTTGTACTCTGCAAGCAATGTGAATGACATTTTAAATCCCTAATTGTACCAAATCAACCCTCTAACCAACAAACAAAATGGAACAATATACACCATAGTCAAACCATTAGATGTTATTTAATATAGGGATGAAAATTCCAAATCAAAGGACAAAATATGTGTACCAATGCTATCCAAAAGGACAGTCATCAAACTACCACTTACTTATTGTAATACCAATCTCTAAAATTGGATCACTAGAGAAAAATGTTACATCAATTTCACAGATCATGTATGGTAGCTTGTGATAGGTGTGATGGAAGTATTCTTATGAAAAATAAATGCATACAAATTACCTACAAAGGAGACTCAATAAGATTGAACCTAACCTCTAGAAACTCTAAAGAAATTCTACATACTCAACACCGCCACTGAACCCCGAATAGGGGGGCCTAGTTGTCCCCCCTCTCACCCCTCGATGTAATGAAAATTACATGTGTATCATTTCCAAGTCCCTGGGACACATAACAGTAGTTCAAAACCACATAGTGTCAATAACATTCCTAACCATGGGACAACTTGGCCATAAACAACACCTTGAACTCATGCATCCAAATCTATAAACAACACCTTGAACTCACATGAACAACACCTTGAACCCACACACATGACCTCCCAAGTGTATCCTTTATCTCTTAGTGGTAATATTATCACCATTAGGATTTTTGGAAAAGTAGGTATTAGTATGAAGAATTCGACCAAGGTCAAATGATGAAACTTGCTCATTAGGCCTAAAACGTAGCTTGCAGGGATCAAGAGCCATCAACGAGTCCTAAAA
>JASDQU010585357.1:0-26207 GCA_032191745.1 Picea mariana
AAAATAATTACAAAATAAGAAATTGTCAGGTTGGCCCTAATGTTAAAAGGAAGTGACATAAATGGTATAAATAAATATCATTATACATTCATTTGATACACAAGTCGAATTTCAGAGGAAATTAGAAGTAAAGAAGGCCGGATTTCAAGGGAGGATGAAGTCTTTTGGTGATGTATTCTAAGGTATGTTATTTTCAGGTCATCTTACCATTTTTTCTATAAATTGTTTTCTAGAACGATTCAGATGGTAAATTTGTTGTGGTATTGAGAAGACATATCAAGGTACCTGTGGTAAAAAGTTCATCTCTTTATTCTCTATAATTATGGAGATACACTCTATGGAAGATAGGGTTTATGACCAGTCCTGAAGCTAGTCAATAAACATGTGTTCCGGGTAAAACAGTCATAACTTCTTCATAGAAAATCCAAATGATGTGGGACAAATTTCATTGGAAATAGTGCGGATTGCAGTGTTTTATTTGTGAGTTTCAGAATCTGATGTTAAATATTGAGCGCGGGGCATTCTGTACAAGTTCGGTCTTCGAAATAAATTAGAATTGAACAAGGTCTACCATTCTCTCTGTAACTTCTTTTTGGGGAGGATTCAAGGAGTGAAACTTGGAGGAGTTTTAGAGAATACATTGAGTAACATTATCTACAGGATCAGAGTACTCCAAGAATTGAAGAATTGCATAAATTGAATAAGTATCAGAAAACATCATTAGGTTCTATGTGATGATTGGTTGATGGTGATGATTTAATGTAAAGTTTTATAATCTCTCGTATATTCTTGGGTGGAAGGAAGGGGCAAGGATGGAGAGTTAAACTCTCTCTTGATATTGGAGGATTGTATCTTCCTCTTGAAAGTTTATCCCTCCCTTTACATTTGGAAGCTGTAGCTACCTTTGGAAGTCATTACTTCCCTTGAACAATAACTATTGATTATTTCTCATAAATTGTGCATGGTGTATTGTGGTGTATTGGTGTAACTCTTATACTATTGTTCATTACTCATTTGATATAATTGAATGGTTTAAGTATAAGTTGAAAAATGTTTTAAATGGTACTTGATACTGATTCACCCCCCTCTTAGTGTCAACACGAAGGCAATAGGCATTCCATAAGTGGACTCGGAGTTTGAGGACGGATTTCTAACACACAAAATTACAAAATTTATGGTGCAACTGTCTTCCTTTATTCTTAAATAATTCTTTGATCATAACTTCTATGGCTATCTTCTTAGAGTTACCTTTTAAAATCTTATATTTTGTTTAAAGAAAAACATAAGATTAGATAGGATTTTATGTAGAGTAATAAGTCTATGATTCTTGAATAATTCTTTGAGCATATCTTCTATGGCTATCTTCTTAGAGTTACCTTTTAAAATCTTAGATTTTGTTTAAAGAAAAACATAAGACTAGATAGGATTTTATATAGAGTAATAAGTTTATTCATAGTCTAGGAAATAAAGAACATGTCTATATTTCTTTTTTAAGGAAGCGGTGACAAGTTATCGTATGGATTTGGACAAATATGTGTACTTTTTATGTGAATATGGATAGATAATTAATTAATTTACAAAAAAAATTGTAAATTAAATAAATTTATTTCAATTGTAATTTTTATGTGTACTTTTCATGTCAATATGAATACATAATTAGTTGATTTAAAAAAAGTGTAAATCAAATAAATTGAAATTTATTTCAATTTATTTCAATTGTAATTTCAATTTGTCAATTAATATTTATAAGGTGATAATATATCTTATTAATTATGGAAATTAATGAAATTTCATTAATTTTATTTTTTATGTGGAATAAATAGGTTAATGGATTAACTTAATTGGTTTGAATAGATTTTTGAAGATAGATTTTTCCATGAGGTCACCTAGTTGAGTTTAATTGGATTATCTTTATTTTAATGGTTGAAAAATTGAAATAATGGTGAAAAAAGATTATATGAAAAAAACGATAAAATTCTCACATCCATCACAATATCATAATTTTGATTACATTCATAAGAAGGAAAAACGAAGGTCCACAATCAAGAGAACTTTAAAAGAGTATTTCATTCAAAATAGGAAGGAATATGATAGACAAACTTCAATCATCTTATGCTCAATAATTCACAGTTCAAGATATCATTAAAGTTTAACTCAAAAATAGTTCTCTCGGATCCCCACAAGACATATACTCATTTTCTTCATCGTTACTAGGAAATAAACTTGAAGAAAGCTTGAAATGGAAAGACAAAGGGATTTTTACTAGTTTCACATTATTCATTCTGAACCTCATAAGTATTTTCTCCACATACTTTTGTTGCGATAACCACAACTTACCATTTTTCCTGTCACTATGTATTTCCATGACCAAGATTTGTTTTGTTGCTTCTAGATCCTTCATATAAAAAGTCCTAGCCAACTGAGTCTTTAACTTGTTGATTTCAACCATGTTTTTTCTTGCTACAAGCATATCATCAACATATAACACCAAAATAATGAATATGTCATTTTTCAACTTTTTAAAGTAAACACAATGGTCATACTCACTTCTTGTAAAATCGTGGTTCACCATGAAGGAATCAAACTTCTTGTACCATTGTCTGGGAGAATGCTTCTGGTCATACAATGACTTCTTGAGTTTGCAAAGAAACATTTTATTGTGATCCTGAAAATACCTTCTGGTTGTTCCATATATATTTCTTCATTCAAATCTCCATGTAAAAATATTGTTTTAACATCTAGCTTCTCCAACTCAAGATCAAGTAAAGAAACTAGTGCTAACACAACACAAATTGAAACAAGATTAACAACTGGTGAAAAAATTTCATGGAAATCAATACCTTCCTTTTGAGAATATCCTTTTTCTACCATTCTTGCTTTGTACTTTTCAACATTATCATCAACACCTTTCTTCAATTTTTAAACCCACTTGCAGCCGACAACCTTCCTGTCCTTTGGAATTTCTACTAGTTCCCATGTTTTATTCCTCTCTAAGGAATCCATTTCTTCTTTCATTACTACTTTCCATTTATCACTGTTAGATACCTCCATTCCTTCCCGATAACAACTAGGCTCTCCATCGTTAGAAATCAAAGAAATTGATGAAGTATAATCTTCATACCTCTTAGGAAAATTTCTGACCCATCTAGATCTCCGTAGAAATTGTTGTGACATTTCCTCAATTTTTTTTCGTATCCTCATCTTATTTTACAGGAGTTTCTTCATGAACATCTTCATGCTCCTCCTCTCCCGTAGATGATCGAGTCTCCAACTGAATTTGTGGTACTTTTGCCTATTTAATTTCAACTTCTAAATATGATTTTATGAGTCACAATTCATCAAATACAACATCTATGTTAATGATTATTTTCTTGGTAGTAGTATCCCACAATCTATATCCCTTAACTCCATAACCATACCCAAAAATATATATATATTTTTTATTTGGGATGCAACTTAGAACGATGATTCTCAAGAATAAGAGCATAAGCCTCACAATCAAAAGTTTTAAGATTTGACTAATCACAAGGGTGACCTATCCATACTTCTTTTGGAATGTTACACTCTATTGAAGTTGATGGTGATCAATTTAGTAGATAACATGTTGTAAGAACTGTATGTTATCTAGTCAATTTAAACAACAAAAAATTATGATTTCGTGTAGATTTATGTAGCTTGATTCCAACAAAAAAAATTGTAATAGTTAAACAACACCCTTTAAATCTATCACCTCTTTTTATATATTTTAAATAATTAAAATTTTTATTTAAATAATTAAAATTTTATTACATTAAAAATTATCATTTTTATTATTAAATAATGAAAATTTATGATATATATAATATATTTTTGGGATTTGATTAAATTTGAATTTATAACTTGTCGTTGGATTGGAAATGTGACTTGAATTTATAATTTTTTAATTAAAATTTGAATTATTTTTTTTTTTAACAATATATTTTAAATAATCATAATAATGAATTATTATGATAACGACGGCCGAGATTAATCCAATTAAATCCCACAATTCTTAAAGGATGGTCCTCGTCTCATTAGGAGGAGAATTTGAGAATGCTTAATTGTACGCGTTTCTTCCTTTTCACTCTAGCATAATATTATTGTCACTAAATACTAAATATAATATTTTAGTGAAAATGTCACCAAAATCTTAATTCAAGTTTATTTTCAAAATTTTCATATCTTGATGTCAATTTAGATCAAAACTATAGACTTGTATTCCTATATCAAGGAATTAGTAGTTTTTGGAATTCAGAGCAAAGTGATTAATGAGAATTATGTTTTTTAAAGGATGTATGAATTCGAATTTAAGTATGGTTATCTAATTAATAATATTTATGGCATTGTTTCGGAAAACGAGGAAGCAACGGGGTAAGATGTAGAGGTAGAGGAACTAATTGTCATAGGGGATGGTGATCCAATGGGAAGAAGACTAGAGAACGAAGGTAATAGGAATTCCATCAACTCCAATTGATGTGGGCTCCGAGCTTGAGGATGGACTTCTAAAACACAAAATTTTCTTCCTTTATTCTTGAAGAATTTTGCGTTCATAATTTCTATGGCCATCTTCTTAGAGTTACTTTTCAAAATCTTAGATTAAGAACATTTTTTTTAAGGAAGGGGTGACAAGTTATCTTATGGATTTGGACAAATATGTGTACTTTCATGTGAATATGAATAGATAATTAGCTAATATAAAAAAAAAATTAATTAAAAAAAATTATTTCAATTGTAAATTTTATTTGTGAATTAATATTTGTAAGGTCATAATATATTTGTATTAATTATGGAAATTCAATTAATTATAAGAATATTTAATTCATTAAATTATATGTGAATTAATGGAATTTCATTAATTTTATTTCTTTTGTAGAATAAATAGGTTGGTGGATTAGTTTTATTGGTTCGAATAGACTTTTGAAGGTAGATTTTTCCATGAGGTCTCTGGTTCTAACCTTGTTGAGTCCAATTGTATTATCTCTATTGTGGTTGGTGGGTGAGCCTCATTTTCCAAGGAAAACATCATAGGAGGACTAATGGTGATGTTTAGATTTGTCAAGATCCAAACATCAACCTCATCAACCTCCCAAGGATATTAATTCTCCTACGTTTTTATAGAGGTGGTACTCCTCTTTGGCTGAAATATTTATCTCAATGCTTGAAAAATTGAAATAATGGGGTACTTAAAAGATACTCAAATCTTTATCACTAAAAAAATATAAAATAGTACTGATTGATAGATAAAATATGAACAAAAAAAAACTGTGAGAAGATGATCAAGAATCTTCAAAGGCTAAAATACAAAATATGCAGAATATTGTACAGAAATATAATAACGATTATATGAAAAATGATAAAATTCTCACATCCATCACAATATTATAATTTTGATCACATTCATAAGAAGGAAAAATGAAGGTCCACAATTGAGAGAACTTTAAAAGAGTATTTCATTCAAAATAAGAAGGAATATGATAGACAAACTTCAATCATATTATGCTCAATAATTCACAGTTCAAGATATCATTAAAGTTTAACCCCAAAATAGTTCTCTCAGATCCCCACAAGACATATACTCATTTTCTTCATCATTAGTAGGACATAAAATTGAAGAAATCTTGAAATGGGAAGCCACCAGGATTTTTACTAGTTTCACATTATTCAACTTGAACGTCATAAGAATTTTCTCCACATACTTCTGTTGTGATAACCACAACTTACCATTTTTCCTGTCTCTGTGTATTTTCATATCCAAGATTTGTTTTTCTACTCCTAGATCCTTCATATAAAAATTCCTAGCCAACTGAGTCTTTAACCTGTTGATTTCAACCATGTTATCTCTTGCTACAAGCATATCGTCAACATATAACACCAAAATAATGAATATGCCATTTTTCAACTTTTTAAAGTAAACACAATGGTCATACTCACTTCTTGTAAAATTGTGGCTCACCATGAAGGAATCAAACTTCTTGTACCATTTCCTGGGAGAATGCTTCAGGCCATAAAATGACTTTTTTAGTTTGCAAACAAACCTTTTATTGTGATCCTGAAAAAACTCTTCTTGTTGTTCCATATATATTTCCTCATCCAAATCTCCATGCACAAATTTTGTTTTAACATCTAGTTTCTCTACCTCAAGATCAAGTAAAGAAGCTAGTGCTAACACAACACAAATTGAAACAAGATTAACAACTCATGAAAAAATTTAATGGAAATCAATACCTTCCTTTTGAGAATACCCTTTTGCTACCAATATTGCTTTGTACTTTTCAACTTTATCATCAACACCTTTCCTCAATTTTTAAACCCACTTGCAACCAACAACCTTCATGTCCTTTGAAAGTTCTACTAGGTCCCATGTTTTATTCCTCTCTAAGACATCCATTTCTTCTTTCATTGCTACTTTCCATTTAGCACTATTAGATAACTCCACTCATTTTCGATAAAACCTAGGTTCTCCATCATTAGAAATCAAAGAAACCGATGAAGAATAATCTTCATACCTCTAAGGAAATTTTTTGACCCGTGTAGATCTTCGTAGAGATTGTTGTGACATTTCCTCAATTTCCTGAATTTTTTTTGTATCCTCATCTTATTTTGCAGGAGTTTCTTCATGAACATCTTCATGCTACTCCTCTCTCATAGATGATCAAGTCTCCAATCGAATTTACTGAATTTGTGGTACTTCTACCTATTTCATTTCAACATCTCCATCTGATTTTATGAGTGACAATTCATCAAATACAACATATCTGTTAATGATGATTTTGTTGGTAGTAGCATCCCACAATCTATATCCCTTAACTCCATCACCATACCCAACAAAGACATATATATTTTATTTAGGATCTAACTTAGAACGTTGATTCTCAAGAATAAGAGCATAGGCTTCACAACCAAAAGTTTTAAGAATTGAATAATCACAGGGGTGACATGTCCATACCTCTTTTGGAGTCTTATAGTCTATTGCAGTTGATGGTGATCAATTTACTAGATAACATGTTGTAAGAACTATTTCTTCCCACAATTCCTGTTTCAACTTGGCATTACTAAGCATGCTCCTTTCTCTCTCTAGAAGAGTCTTATTCATGCATTCAGCAACACCATTTTGATAGGAGTATAAACCGTGGTTTTATGCCTTTTGATCCCAACTTCCTTGCAATAGTTTTCAAATTCCAAGGATGTGAACTCACCTCCATTATCTTTTCTCAAACATTTGATTTCCTCGCCAGTGTTATTTTCTACCAAAGCTCTAAATTGCTTAAAATCATTAAATAAATGAAATTTTCTTTATAGTAAATAGATCCACACCTTTCTAGAGTAATCATCTATAAATGTTACAAAATATGATGATCCTCCAAAAGAAACTTTAGGATATGGTCCCAAAACATCTGAATGAATATAATCAAGGATACCTTTACTAATATATCTACCTATTTTAAACTTCTGTCTACATCGTTTTCCATAAATACATTGCTTGCAAAACTTCAATACCTTGGATGTAACTTATGGTCTACCAATACCTTAAGCCATTTATCGCTCATATAACCCAAACGTTGATGCCATAAACAAGTAGAGTCACTTCCACCTTTAGATAATATTGCTTCTTGATTTATTTTAGTTCATTCTTCTAGATGATAAATATTCCCAATCCTTTTAGCCTTCATAACTACTAAGATGCCTTTGGACACCTTCAATACTCCACCTTGAACTGTACATTTATAACCACCATAATCTATAACTCCCAAATATATTAGGCTCTTTATAAGATTGGGTACATGCCTCATCTCTGTTAATGTTCTTCTAGTACCATCATACATTTTAATCATGATCCTAATGACCCCAAGAGTTTTGCAAGAAAAATCATTTTCCATAAAAGCAACACCATCATCAATAGATTGGTAAGTTGAGAACCAATTTCTATGAAGACACATATGATGGGAAACACCAGAGTCTATAAACCAATCCTCATGATGTTGTGAAACATTACAAGTAGATAATACCTCATCAACCATACGTGAACTTGTTTTAGCTGAATTTTCTTCCTTTGTGGAGTCCTCTTTGGACGTGTGTTGTCTTTTATAGCAATCCTTCTTGAGATTCCCTGATTTGTTACAGTACCAACATTTTAACTTACTCTTCTTGACTTTTGACTTATATCTTGATGTACCTCTTTGATTCTTCCCTCTTTCTATAGATTTCCCTCTAGCCACCATTTCTTCTGATGTTGAGGCTTCTAAACTGGATTTCCTCTGTGTTTCTTCAAACAACAAAGCTCCCACAACAATATCATAATCACGAACATTTATCATGCTTAAGCTAATACAAGTGATTAAATAATCCCAAGACTCAAGAAATTAACATAATAGTGTGACTTCCTTATCTTCATCTTTGAATTTTAACTCCATAGTAGTCAACTGACATGTAAGAGTATTAAAAGTATTTAAATGGTCAGCAATTTTGTACCTTCTTTCATTCACAAACAGTATAAATGCATCTTCAAATAGATTATGTTCGTCAACTATTTTGTCATATAAAGGATTTCCATATTTATCCATAAGCTTGCTACTATTTCCACTCCAACGATGTTAAACAAAACTTCATATGCCAGACACAAACAAATGCTACTAAGAGCTCCTTAATCCAAATATTCCCAATCCTCGCCTGACATACCCATGGGTTTCTCTGAATTTCCCAGCAATGCCTTTTGCAATTCTTGTTGCAAAAGTAGATCCCGCATCTTGAGCTTCCATAGCTCGAAGTTAGTTTTCCTGTTGAATTTCTCTACCTCAAACTTTGAACTCTTTACTTTTTCCATTAGCACATACTCCCAAAACCACAAATTATAATACTATTCTTTTTAATATGGAGGAATTATCTTATATTTCAAAGTTGAAACCCAAAATATTAATTAAATGGTTTAAGGTTGAACCAAAAAATGTTTTCAGAAAAAAAATATTCAATATATNAAATAATTTGATAAGGACATCCACCCATTTATTTATAAAGGAGATCCTTTATAAATTGTATCTTGTGGTTAATGAAAGAAAATTACTCTTTCATACCATGAATTTCCACGATGGTGAAGAATCATACCTTGTGTCAAACGATTTTCCAAGGTGGTGAAGAATCATACCTCATGTCAAATGACTTTCCAAGGTGGTGAAGAATCATACCTCATGTCAAACGACTTTCCACGGGTATCATGCCTTTAGTAAAGTGTGATAAATGATGATCACATGTTATTTCCCAACCCAAGAGTTACAATGTGCAATGATCATAAGTTTATTTCCATTATTGCACCCTGTGCACGACGTGAGGAGTGATAATCTACAAGTATCATGCATCCAATAGGGTTTAGGGTGTGATGATCCATAGAAAATTTTAGATATGAATTTTAGGAAAGATTATCGCCCCCCTTGAACCGACTTACCTGCGATATACAAGAAACTATGACCCCTACAATGAATCCGTCCTCTGTCCTACAAATATTTAATGAGAAAAAAGTATTTGTTTTCTTCACCTGTGATACCACTTGTTGTGCAGCGGAAGCATAAACACAAATATATTCAATGGAAGAAATTAACAAAAGACAACAACAATCATATAAAGAACACAACGATCTACGTGGTAAAACCCTTTAAAAGGGAAATATCCATGGGGAAATGATAATCAATATTCTTATTGTTAAAGGGAGAATTACAATAGCCAAACATGATTACAACCATATCTCACACACTCTATTTGCCTCTTTGGGCTTACATAGATTTATAACATCTCTCCCACAGTTACACAAAACTGAAAAATTTAATGTGCACCTATCCATATTTTATTTTGAGTTGATTTTGTCTCAACCGAAGGCAGAAAGATGATTTTAGGGGCTAAATTTCGTAATCAGGCTAATTTTCCATGTTTTTTCCCAAAAAAAGATTCGCCAATTTCCATTTTTTCTCAAAATGATTCGCCCAAATTCAATAGAATAAAATTATTTTACCTTAAAAATCGTCAAAATTTTATAGAAACTATATAAAATCCTTTTAAATTTGCATATTTTTACAAAACTATCGCCACAATTTTTACATTTTTCATATTAGGGACTAGTAAGATTAGCCCATGTTCCTACATTTTAATATAAATTTCCATCCTTAAAATCATCCCTGATTAATTTCCCATATACAATCCGTGGGAAATTAGTTGGCACATTTCAATAGTTAGGTAAATATGTACTTATGTAGTTATTTAATTTTTGTTTAATTGAATTGACTTTACTTTTATTATCGCTTTTTATTTTTTTAATGTAACATTATCTAATCTAACATAAAACTAATGTGGAAACATATCCCCCGTATTGTCTTGTAGAGCACCTCACTACTAATGTGGCAACATCTCCTCCATACTGTCATGTACAACACCTCACTACTATCGGTGCAATAACACTAACGTGACAACATCTGCCCCATACTGGGATGTAGAACACCTTGCTAATCAGTGAAAGCATTAGTATTCCCTGCCGAAGGCCTAGGATTCAATTGGTTTTGAGTTGACCATGATTTTTTGTTTTTGATGAAAACAAATATCAATTTTTTCCTTAGTTTAACTTTGTTGTGAGAAATTAAATTTTATTTCATGTCTTCTAATTGTCTGTTTAGAACAAGATCTATTTGTCAGGCCGACAATGAAAATTTAATAAGAAATTTAATTATGTAGTTGTAGAGCATGCCTAGAAAGGGTGTAGGTACGAGTGTCAAAGTTTCGAGACGATCTCAATTTCTGAAGCTTTCCACCGTGTCTGTTGTTGAATGGGGGTATTGAAAACTATTGGCTAGACAATATGCAAATGTATTTATTATTATACAATATGTAGACAAATTATTATTATTATTATTATTATTATTATTATTATTATTATATATATATAATTCTTTTTAGAGTCCTCTTTAAATTTAGTACAATGCATAAATTTTGAAGGGATTTCTGTGTACTATATGGCATGTGTCTATGCAGGGGATTTTATAGATTGCAAGGAGTTTTAATTGATTAACTTGTTCTAATTAATTTCTTAGTTCTTTATGTTTTATCATGATATAGTGTGATACGATCTAGAAAGACAAGGTTCTTTGGAATTTGCAAATGCTACAACTGGCGACTTGCAAGACATGAATTTGGCCTTCTACAAATCTTTGCCAGAGGGTAAGAAATCATGTGCATGTACCATCTTTGTTTGAACTAGTTTGGTTGCATATAAGTTTATGTTTTTTTAGACAAGTGCAAGTAGTTCCTCTCATGCATAGTGCAGTACCTATGATTTGTTGTTGGCTAGAATGGTGGGATGTAATATCTTTTGGGTGTGTTGTATATGCGAAAGAGAATTGGGAGATGTTTACTATTTTGTTTTTTAAAATCAAGTTAAGATGGTTAGGGGTTGCTGCATAAATTGTGTATGACATAAATGGTCAAAGATGTATAGGAAAATTGCCTCTTGCATAGCACAATTACTTATGGTCTATTATTGGCTAAAATGGCAGAGTGTGGTGTGTTTTGTGTGTGAGATGGAAATTGGGGGTCATTATTGTTTTGTTTTTTGCAGAGGTTATTTAAGTGGGTTATGTTTGAAAACACGGGTATTCAAATAGAGGAGGAACACCTTTAGTAATCACTCACACAACCAGATCAAAGATCAACACACTGATGTTTTGACGTGGTAAAACCCCTACAGGGAAACATCCATGGCCCGAGCCAACATCACCACTTGGAGCAATTTATTAATGAAAAAGAAAAATATTACAGAGATATTTTACAAGAGAGTTTATCAGAATCAATCATCGACAAATGGCCCTTCAGGCTCTTTAAATATAGATCATGGACCAATCGGGTGTTAAGCCACAGATCGATGGTCGTTAAGATCGAGGAGAATATGAACCGTCAGATCACTCTATGTCGGGAACATATCGTGACTGTCGGATTCCCTAACTACAAATGCATACTAAAGAAACACACTTTTACCTAATGACACATTAGACTAAGTATGTCTTAACTAACTCTTAAGTGTCTAAATATCCTAACATCACCCCTTAAGAACAACTTTGGATAGTATTGAAGGATTTACAATAGTGACACAACAGGAGAAGGAAGGAGGCATTAGAGCCTATCCCCCCTTGATGACAACTTCATGAACTCCTAACATAGATCAAAGTTTGGAAAAAAATTCTTCTGTAAGAGACTTTTTGAAAATGTCTGCAACTTGATCTTATGTAGGACAAAAGAGTACTTCAATAACTTGATCATGGATGAGCTTTCTGATGAAGTGCATGAGTAGCTTGATGTTTTTGTTGCATTGATGTTGAACTGGGTATTTGGCGAGCTTAATGGAACTCTGATTGTTGCACCAAATGATGGTTGGATGTTGTTGCGGGAATCCATACTTTGAAAGAATCTATCAAATCCATAAGGATTCCTGACTTGCATTTACTGCTGCTCGATGCTATTCTTATGTTGAATAAAGTGAAACATCCTATTTTTTATTACAGGACCAAGTGACAAGTCCTGAACCAAGGCTAAAAACATAAAATGAAGTAGGCTTCCGATCATCAAGGTCATAGACCCAATTTGAATAAGTGAAACCAACCAATAAAGGAGTCCCCCCTAAACTGTAATGTATGTCACACTAAATTGTACCATGAACATAGCGAAGTATCTTTTTAGCTTATTTCCAATGGCTTTCATGAGGTGTTTCCATATATCGGGAAACAAGACCAACAACAAAGGAAATATCAGGATGGATATGAGTCAAGTATACGAGGCTACCAACTAACTGACGGTACAAGGTGGCATCAAATTCGGGATAAGTACAGGTGGTAGTAGTCTTGACTCCAGACTTGAAGGGAGAAGGGGTTGGTTTACAATCATCCATGTGAAAGCAATGAAGAATGTCACAAGAATACTTAGATTGGGAAAGAAAAATTCCTTCATTGGTTTGAAAAACTTGGAGGCCAAGGAAATAGTGCAAAAACCCTAAGTCTGTCATTTCAAATTTATTCTTAAGGATGGTTTTCACATGGTTTAAAATCTTTGAGTCACTACCAGTAAGGATAAGGTCATAAACATAAGGGACAAGAATTATGAGATGGTTTCCTACTTTCTTGGTATAGACATTAGGATCATAATGGCATCTAGAGAATCCAGTGGCAATAAGAAATCTGTCCATTTTGGGATACCAATATTGGGGAGCTTGCTTAAGATGATAAAGAGATTTCTTAAGGAAAAAAACAAGGCGAGAGCCATTCTTGACATAGTCGAGAGGTTGTTCCATGTAGACTTCTTCTTGCAAATCTCCATGCAAGAAGGAAGATTTAACATCCATCTGATGGACTTCCCATTTATGTGAGGTAGAAAGGGAAAGAACAAGGTGGATGGAATTCATTTTCGCTATAGGGGAAAATGTTTGATTATAGTCAATTCCTTCAACTTGAGAAAATCCTTTGGCAACTAACCGAGCCTTGTGTTTTTCAACACTTCCATCTTATGCATACTTAGTTCTGTAAACCCATTTACATATGACAAGTTTTATTCCTTTTGGAGGAGGTACAATATCCCAAGTATCATTTTCCATTAAAGAACGATACTCTTCATTCATTGATGTATCCCAATATGGATGACATGAAGCTTCTGCAAATGCCTTTGGATCATGACTCTCTGAAACTTGAGCCAAAAGAGAAGAGGCTTGTTGGAACTTTGAAGGTGTCTGACGCTGATATGAAGGATCACTGACAAGATCACCAACTGCTTCTCGTGTTGAACATAACCATATAGGAAGTGGTGGAGCTCGAGCTGGTGTTGGTTCAGGTTCAAAGGACTCATCTGGAGGAAGGTGAGAAGGTGAAGGTGGATTTCCATCCTCAGTTTCATCATCTGAAGAAGAATCTAGAATAGAAGAAGCAATAAATGTCGAATATGGCTCACAGGCCGAAGATGGCTCGCAGACGGAATAAGGCACAAATGTCAAATTATGCTCACAGTCCAAAGAAGGCACAAACACCGAATTAGGCTCATAGGATAAGATATTTTCATCAAATTTAACATCTCTTCTAATAGTAATTTAATTACAATGTGGTTGAAGAATTCTATAACCTTTGACATCTTCAAAATAACCAACAAATATGCACTTCTCACTTTTAGGTTGCAATGCTTTCCTTTTCTCATCAGGAATGTGAGCCCATGCTATACTGCTAAATACACATAAATGACTTACATCTACTTTAATTTTAGTCCAAGCTTCTTCCGATGTTACATTTTTAAAATCCTTTGTGGGAGTGTGATTTACTATGTAATTTGCACAGTTGATGGATTCCACCCAATACGTTAGACTTAATCCATTAGATTGAACCATACAATTAGCCATTTCTTTTAATGTGCAGTTCTTTCTCTTAGGAACACCATTTAGTTGTGGTGTATATGGAATAGTGTGTTTCATTTGGATTCCCTATGTAGTGAAGTAACTTGTAAAATTATTGTTCACATATTCACCTCCATTATCTATTCTTAACTTTTGAATTCGATGTCTAGATTGATTTTCTACAAGGGCCTTGTAGACCAAAAACTTGTCAAAAATGTTTCTCTTAAATTTTAAGAATTAAACCCAAGTACGTCTAGAAAAGTCATCAATGAAAGTTATGAAATAATTGCACCCAGAGAAAGAAGGAGAAAAAATTGGACCACACAAATCACTGTGTACAAGTTGCAAAGGGCCCGAGGCGTTCCAAGAGGCATGTTTGTCAAATCTGTCCCGATGATGTTTTCTGAGAAAAAAACTAGCACAAACAACTTCTCTACATGAAACAGGAGGAGGACCAGTCACCATCTGTTGATTACATAGTTGTTGCAATGAGCGATAGTTTATATAGCCAAACGTCTCATGCCAAAGTTTTCTCAAGTCATCGCTATGAGAAAAAAACACTGATGAAAAAGATGATGACCCAAAGTTGTCAAACTTGTAAAAGATGGTAATATCATTATCAATTCCAGTTGCAAGAACATGCTTAGGATCTTTTATATCCTTGATTACAACTCGGTGAGGTGAAAACTCTACGGTTTTACCTTCACCTGAATGAGTGATTTGATAAAATGATAGAAGGTTACAAGAAAGACTTGGAACACATAATACATCATTGAAATGATCATTTTCTACTTGAACTGTTCCAGATCCTAAAACACAAAGAGATTTATCATCACCAACAAATATTTTCTTGGTGTTAGATTCATTTAGAGTAGAAAATATGTCTTTATCCTTAGCCATATGATAAGATGATCTAGAATCAATAAGACACTCATTATAAGAAGAAGTAGAAGTTGTACTGAAGGAGAAACCAGAAGCAGAAAGTGCATGTACATGAGAAGAAGAAGAAGAAGTAGAATCAATATTGATGTTGTGTTTCTTCATCGTTGCTTCTAAAGTTGCCATATTCTTGAAACATTTGGACTCATCATGACCATCTTTATCACAAAAGTTGCAATGTCTATCAATCTTCTTATTTTAATATGTTTCTCCTTTGACACCATTAGGAGTGGAAGTTATCTAAGTGGGTTTGGGACCCTTATGTTGCTTGTTGTTGGGGCGATGATGTTTCTTCTTGGAATTCTTGGGTTTATCTTTCTGATGGACGACTAAGGCTTTGTTGGAGGTACCTATAGTGTTGATCACTCCAACTTGTACAAGCTTATCTTGCTCTCTAATAAAAGCATCACAAAAGGACTCAAGATTGGGTTTTTGATAAGTTGTCCCTAGAGCCTCCTTCATGGCATAAAAGGTAGATAGAAACAAAAAATATGCACTACATAGCTTAGAAAGATAATATATATGCAACACTATTTATCCATGTTTATCTTACATTCTTCACATAAAATTATGAGTGTTTTAAACTTAGATAGATAGTCTTCAATGCAAGAAAAATCACTTGGACTTAAAGTCAATACTTGATTTTCTAACTGTTGTGCTCGAATAATATTTTGTTTACCAAACACAGATTCAATATTTTCCCAAGATTCATTGGGTTTATCAATTTGTTGGAGGTGGAACCTTAAATCATGAGAGATAGACATTTTGATTATGCCATGTTCTTCGTCATTTCTATTATCCCATTTGAATTTCTTATCAACATCAGTAGGTTATGTTTCCTTTCCCAAGGTAATCTGGTACAAGCTTTTACTTCTTAATAAATCCTCCATATGGGATTTCCATTGGAAGTAGTTGGTGTTGGTAAGAAAAAGATTACTTGAATAAGCCATATTAAATATGTGGATAATATGGATTTAAAAACTGAAACTGATGATCTGGATGGAAAGATCTCGAAAAAATAGGTAGTTTTAAAAAAACGACACTGAAAATGGACTTTGGATGTGAAATTTATGCCCTTTTAAAAAAGGCATAAATGGTAACCAAAGGACCATGTGATGGTGTAAGTTTCTTTACGAAGTGACCCACATTTATAAAAAGAAGTGGGGATCACTTTTAAAATTAATTCACTTTATAAAAGAAAAGTTGCATGCAAAATAAATAACTCTAAAATCTACTTATAGTGATTCACTTTTATAGTTGAAGTGAAATACACTTTACAATGAAGAATGAACTTTAAAAAAAAATAGTAACAAAAAGAGAGACATGAACTCAAGACCTCTTACTTAATAAGGAAACTTTTAACTGAGTGGGCTAACAAAACATATTGTATTGTTTAGCAAGAGGATTGTTGTTGTTATTGTTAACCAAGTGGGATAGCAAAATATATTGTATTTTTTAGCAAGAGGATTGGTGTTGTTGTTGTTGTTGTTGTGGAAGAGAAACTTGCCTGCTAAAAAGCACCTATTTTCACACAAGAAAAAAATTCAACTTCTCAATGACAACAAGGGTTATCTTGTTGTTATTTTTAACCAAGTGGGCTACAAAAACATATTGTATTGTTTAGAAAGAGGATTGGGGGTGTTTTTGTTTTTGTGAAAGATGGCCCTAGAGAGCATGATAAAAAAAAACTATTTTCACACAAGAAAAAAGTTTAGTTTCTCTATGACAATAAGGGTTAGATCTCAGTTAGCTTACCCAGAAAATGCACCTTTTCCTATCTGTTTATAGTTTTTCGAGATCGCATAGGGTGCGGGGAAAAGAGAATACACATATCTAAAAGAGTAGAAACCTGGAAACAAGCAATATAAAATTGAAATAAAACTGAAATAGTACTCTGCAAACAAAATATTTAAAATGGCATATTCAGGCTTTATACCTCCGGATCAAGCTGAAATGGCCATATCTTTGGAAAATGAAAACCTTTTTGAGTGAAGCGAAAATAGTTCCTAAATGAAACAAGTGCTTCAGACATAATGGAATAGTCCTCTCAGCTCAGAAATGTATGTAAATGGTAGGAAACATAGATGAGGAAACTCGGCTTCATGATCTTGATCTACAACACGAGCGGGTCTTCAAACAAACTCTGATTCCATGTTTGACAACATAGGTATTCCCATAGAGGATGAAAACCTTCAGTAACCACTCACACAACTAGATCAAAGATCAACACACCGATGTTTTGACATGGTAAAAACCCTACGGGGAAACATCCATGACCCCAGCTAACACGACCACTTGGAGTAGTTTATTAATGCAAAAGAAAAAATATTACAAAGAGATTTTACAAGAGAGTTTCTCACAATCGATTATTGACAAATGACCCTCCATTATCTTTAAATAGAGATCATGAAACAATTAGGTGTTAAGAAACATATCAATGGTCGTTAAGATCGAGGATAATATGAATCGTCAGATCACTCTATGTCGAGAACATATCGTGACTGTCGGATTTCCTAACTACAAATGCATACTAAATAAACACACTAAGAAACACACTTTTTCCTAACGACACATTAGACCAAGTAGATATTAACTAACTCCTAAGTGTTAAATATCCTAATAGGTTGGGTTTTTTACATAGAGTGTGGATGCGAAAAAAATTAAAGGATAATAGGAAAAACGGTGTTCAGAAAGGTGAAGTTATTGTCAATTTGCAAGTCTTGTGGGTTGCCAGTTGCAGGAGTTGTGGTGTTGGGATTCTGCAAACCTATGTCAGAGGGTAATTTGGGGGATGGAGTAATGGAGTATTATGCATCCCTCCACAAGGATCTTTTCCCACTCAAACCATGAACTCCATGTTTTCTACTCCCCAACCTTATCAACCATAATATATGGGAGGAACATCATGTTTTACCATGACATCATAACCAATATATGGTCCTACTGGTATACCGATGTCATACCAATAATACTAGTATCCATAAGATAACCAACAACTTCCCTTTTTGGCTACATTAGATCTGCATGATTTGTCACATTTGACTAATGATACCATAAAACATGCCCCATTCTGGCCACTGATTCCTTCCAAACTACCCTCTCATATCCTGAAGTTTGAAGAGAATCTTGAAGAATATCCCAACAATCATGTAATGACCTTCCATATTTGATGTTCTACCAACTCCTTTATGGATGATTCCATTCTCTTAAGATGTTTCTAGAGAAGTCTCACGGGTTTGACAACCAAACGGTATTTCGAGCTACCGTGATACTCCTTTGGCGACTTTAAATACCTCTCTATAGAATTTTTGACCCATTTCCAACTACCAATATGGTATGATACTAGTTCCAAGTTTCTAACCTCGCTTAGACAATCCACCTCCACCCACATATCTAATCACATTCATGAATGGAGGTGGAAGAGACGGTTGATTAAAGTTGCAATTCTAGACCAAATATTGGGAGATTGGTTCACTACCACCCATTTCTAGATATTTCACCATGGGATGTGTTGTCACCGAGGAGAAAGTGATTAGCCGTGCTTAATATTTGGACCACGTTTATTCCCAATCCGACACACTTTATGATCTAATTCCTCACGCTCCCTATCAATTGAACGATCCTTCAACACCATCACTACAAGCCCATGTAGATGTCATGATAGGTTCCATAAAAGAGTAGTCTCTAACCCAATTGATTGGGAAACAAGACCACCCATCCTCCACCCCAGCCTCATCACAGATTGTTAGGAACACCAAATTTGTTCCTTCTCCCACATAGTCCTCTGAGGTGAATGCAGGTCAATCCACTTCATCTCAACAACCTATAGGTAATCATAAACATAAAGGTAACTCCAAAAAATCTTCTAACCAGAAATGAAATCCAAATTCCCAAACAATTGTTGAAAAAAAGACGAAAAGAAAGGAGAAGTTTCCCTTCCTAATTTACAGAGATGACCATTATACAAAGGATTTTCCTCAGCATGAGGAAGTCACTTAATTTTTAAAGGGAGCCTCCCAATCTGTAGTGTTATCCGATCCTTTCTCGCCTCAACAACAACAAATGGTTTCTCACAATATTTTCCCTCCACAAGGAGGCAACTGGGGTCATCCTCCAAATGAGGATGCTTCCACAAGCACCCATGTCCTTATGTGTGATGAGACGATTACTCTAACAACTAGATCCAAGACATAGAACACCCTTCCATAAAATGCTGCCAACAAAGGTGTTACTGATAATCCCTCCACTTCAACTAATCCTCCCCCTTCTGACCCTCTTCAAATAGAGAATCCTATTTTTGACTCATTGTTGCACCTGCCTAAGAGAAAAATTTGAAAATTGAATTTTAATCCAAGTTCCCATGCTTCCCAAAACCACAACATTTTTGAATATTTGGCATAGGTGCCTTGCTCAAAGTCGACGCTCAAAGTTCTACAAAATTTTCCTATCCAATGTAGAACCCCGTTGTCAGTTATTGGATCTCTCGACCCAACAACATCTAATATTATTATGTTTGACCTGAAATATTTCAAACCAAGTCTATCCCACCACCTAGCATTGCAAATTGACACCGTCATTCATGGGAAGAATATACATTGTACTATTTTGGATGAAGGAGCCTCAACTTATGTCATGTCTTTATCCTGTTGGGGGGGCATTGTCTCTCGTAAACTCAATCGGTCTCCCACTACCCTCAAAGAGTTTGATGGATGTGGATTCCAACCTTATGTAGAAGTGGTCGATGTAGTCCTGGAATATAACTTGTTTCTTTGCCATAGTTGGTTTTATGCAATGACCAATGTTGCATATCAGTATTTCCTCACCAAGGGAAAATTGTGACCATTGACCAACTATATTACTAGACACCTGACGTTCATAACAACACTACTAATAATATCCCTTTTCTGGGACATTCAAATATTGAGTATGGGAGTGTGGGGGTCAGTCTCCTCAATGATTCCTTTCTCATGGGAATTTTTCCCTTTCCTTCCCCTAATCCTCCACATCTAGTTTCCATGATTAACATGCTTTCTACTATGGTGCAACAATACCCTGAGTCATTTGATCCTTAGGTAATACATAGCCCATCTGATCTTGAATCTATAGGTGACACCATGCCACTTAGTACAGAAGAGGCTACATATGATGTGATTCAATATTCCTCTTACATCCCAGATTCTGATGACCAACATCTCGTGCCATCAGATCCCTACTCTCTTCCATCTTCACTAGACTCCTCTCTGCACTCTTTTGTTATATTGTATGAAATTTCCCATCATATGAGTTCATAAGGGAGATTATGATCCTACAAGAGTCACCCTGGGAAGATTAGCATCATCAGTCATGTTTCCTTTCACATATGGATACGGTAGACAACAACATTAAATCCATTTTTCCACCAAATATTGTCGAAAACCCTCAATCCCCTATTCTTACTTAGAACACTATATTGGAAGGGAATCTAGAGAACATCACAACTACCATTTCTATTGACATATCGGTGAAACATGGTATCGTGGAACATATTCAACTTGTCCAATATTTCTCAACTGATGAGATCACGGTCTATACGACCTTGTTTAAATAATTTTGTAATGTTTTCACTTGGAGCTAAGAATAAATACTAGGTATTTATCCCTCAATCATTGTTCATGAGATGAAAAAATACCTAGGAGACAAACCTATGCGACAGAAAATCCACCTAGTGCACCCCCGAAAGACCACAACCATTAAGGTAGAATTAAAAAAACTCTTTAAGGATAAGTTTATTTACCATGTACCATTAACAAACTGGGTGTCCAACATCGTTCCAATTATGAAAAAATAGGGGACTATTAGAGTTTGTGTCGATTATAGGGACATTAACAAAGATTGTCCCAAAGACAATTGTCCTACTCCCTTTATCAACCAAACCATCGACAACTATGTCAAAAGTGTTTTTTTTTTTTTTTTGTCGACGGTTTTTCATGTTATAATCAGATTGATATACTCTAGTCCAACCAACACAAGAAAACCTTTATCTTCCCTTAGGGGACCTTTTGTTATCACAAGCTACCCTTTGGACTTAAAAATGTTGGGGCCACCTTCCAACGAGCCATGTCATATTCCTTTCATGATATCAATCATAATGTAGATCCTTACCTCGATGATTTACCTACCCATTCATCATTTTGAGAGGATCATATTGAGCATCTTAGAGCCATTTTTCTTTTATTTAACCACTATAATATTTGCTTGAACCCACACAAGTGCATTTTTTGTGTTGAATCTGGAAGACTCCTAAGATTCATTGTCTCCAAAGATGGGATTTGGGTTGATCCCTTAAAATTTTCTGCTATCTTATAATTACCTCCTCCAACAACCCTCCACCAACTTTAAAGTTTTCAAGGGAAGGAAAACTTCTTGCCCTGTTTAATCCATAATTATGTAAAGGTTACAACAAGATTTATGTGTTTCCTAAAAAATGATGCCTCTTTCATTTGGGATGACCAAGTCCAACGATTGTTTGATGCTCTCAAACACGCATTGAATCATAGACCATTACTCCATCCCCCAAATTACATGTGATATTATATCCTTTACCTTTTCGCATACACCTCCACCCTTGGAATGGTGTTGGTTTAATAGGATGACGAAGACCGAGAACATGTGATTTATTTCCTAAGTAAGAGCCTTACGGGCCCTGAAATCCGTTATTCAGATGTTGAGAAGTTGGCAACTGTTATTGATGTCCAATGATTTCGACATTACATTTTGTTAATGTTAGTGGTAGCATTAGACAAGTATTTACACACAAGTATATGTGTCTAGATGTGTGGAAATCATCCAAATCCTTGTACTCTTCAATTTACTTTAGTTAAAGGAATTATTATAGTAAATTTCTTTTATTAGTTAATTATGTAATTAATTAATTGAGTTATTTAATAAAAATTCTAAAAGTACTTAGCATGCAACATGTAATCTAAATCTCAAGCGAGTGTGAGAAGTAATCTCAACCATAGATCGCTTTGGAGATTAGAAATAGATTACAATTTGTGATTATAAAAGAAAGTCTAGGAGAAGGAGGAAGAAACAATTCACACAGATAGCAAAGGAGGACCCTTTCTAGTGTGAAGTCTCCAAGGACACACTCATGAGTATATAAGGACCTCTACTCGAGTTCTTGGATCACCAAGGACGATGATTCAAGAGGACCAAGGATTACATTTGACATGAGTTGTGTTGAGAGAGTCGACACACAAAGTATTGGATCACAAAGGACTATGGTTCAAGATATTGGATAGGTGAAGAAGGAACTTCATTTAGAGATCATATGGGTCAAGGAGAAGAGAGAATTGTGGCATACCCAATTGGGTTTCAACAGAAGAAATCCACAGGAAAGTGTGAGACCGTACAAAGTTTTCCGTATAGACTTTCCATAAAAGTTCGCGGGTCACAATGGAGACAATCGTGGACATTCACGGGTCATAGTGGTGAAAGTCATGGATATTCGTGGGTCACTGAAGAGACAGTCACATATGCCTAGAAAAGTGTGCCATAATTGGTTGTACAATAGGTCATACCTTGTCAGGTTATCCTGCAATTGTATTTCTCCCAGTTTTCCATTATCCCTGTTACGGGAGCCCTGATTTTAGCATAATAAAATCATTCTTAGCACTGGTTTTCCCTCCATGGTTTTTTCTAGGGGTATTTAACCAAACATTTTGTTGTTCATGTGTGCTTGATTTGGTTTCCTTGTTTATTCTTTTGTTTCATGATATTGAGTTGAATATTTCAGCAATGTATTATTGTTTTATGAGGTACTAATCTGGCTGCAGTAAGGAAATGACTAGATAACAAAGTACCTAGGTGTTGGAGTTAGATTTTCAGCATGGTATCAGAGAATACCTAGCATTGAAAGAAAATTCAACATGGTATCAAAGAATATCTAGGGTTGAAAGAAAATTCAACATGGTATCAGAGAATATCCAGGGTTGAAAGAAAATTCAACATGGTATTAGAGCCCATTCTCTGAAGGGAAGCTAGATCAATACAAAGGAAGTTTTGCAGCAGCAGGTTATTTCTAAGGAAATTTACCAGGTCTTAGGGATGGAAACAACATCATTGAGAGTAGAAGACATATTGGATGGAACATCAAACTTCCTCTCTTGGAAAGAAAGAGTTACTTTGGCATTGAAGGATTATGATCTTTGGGAGTTAGTGGCTAAAGCAATTACTCCACCGCCAGATCCACAACTTTAGATGCTCACAAAAAGAAGGAGATCAACGCATAAAGAGAAAGACTCCTAGATTCTATGAAGGATCATATAATCCCTCACCTAAATGAGAATAAGACAACCAAATATATGTTTTATGCATTGGTAAGTTTATTCTAGAGAAAGAACATGAATAGAAAGATGGTATTAAGGAATAAACTCATATCCATTTAGATGTCTATATCATATAATGTTACCAACTATCTCGTGAGGATCACATAGGTGCATGATCAAATTGTAGCCATAGGGGAGAAAAAAGAGGATGCAGAGCTCATGAATGTGGCATTGAATGGTCTTCCCAAGTCATGGGAACTAGTTGTCAAGGGATTTTGTGCTCAGGAAAATATCCCAGATTGGCAGAGAATTTGGGATTATTGCATCTAAGAAGAGACTCGAGAGGAGTCTAAGAGAGACAAGAAGGAAGATGAAGAGGAGGATAACTTTTCTCTTGCCAGTAAGAATATGAAGGGAAAAGGAAAGGGTTCCAACAAGAAAGGTAATAGTGAAGATTCAACCTCACAACAAGGAAAGAAGGACTTTACTAAAATCAAGTGCTTCGGGTGACACAATTTTGGAAACTATGCATCATAGTTTCTAGAGAAGAAGAGGCAAGAGAATATGCATAAAACAACATCATAAAAGACACATATATATGAGTTTGAAACAAAGTTTGAGAAGGAATTATCAATTTTCACATGCCTTTCTAGCAACACCTACTCAAAGAGTGTGTGTTACTTGGACAATGGTGCTTATCATCACATGGTGAGGACACATGAGTTGTTCACTAGTTGGTCAAAGATAGACTCAAATTTGCATGTGGAGCTTGTAACTCTTTCCAAGTGTGGTGTAGAAGGAGCTATGATAGTCAGGTTCCATCTTGATTCAATATGTTTTTAGGAGGTGGAATATGTGTTATATGTACCAAAACTAAAGAATAACTTTCTCTCATTTTTAGTTTTGGAGGACATGGGTTTTGCGGTTACTTTTCATAGAGAGAAATAACTCATGTATTCAAAGGGAGATATCCCTGAAACAACAATGAGCATTGGTGTAAGAGAGGGTAGGTTATACAAGTTGCAAGGATAGCCTTTAAGAAGATCCAAGGGGATATTGGATCATCTATCGATTTCATTGACAAAGGATGAGAAGAAGAAGGTTTCAAAGGGTGAATAGTTAAAGGATGAGTAGAGTTAATAGATTTCCAGTGTGGGAGTAAACTTTCAAATAGGAAGAGGGAGTTATCCTCTTCCAATTCTTTTTAGAGATTGAGTTTGTATGAGATGACATTGATGGATGCTCAAGAGCATGAATATTCTAGGAGCACATTAAGGAAGAGCATACCTTCGATGAAGTTTTCAAACTTCATGGAATTGATATGTAGAATCATCAAATTCAATACTTCTAGTATTCACAGAGAAGCTGACCAGCTGGGTTGGAGGAATTCCAGTATGTAGGATGATGTGTGTGACATTGTGCCAAAGTAGGAGGCAGCACCAGTTCCATGTGTCTCTTTAGGAAATACCTTCCTTTCTAAGAGGGAGTGTTGATGTTAGTGGTAGTATCCAATAGGTATTTCGGCACAGGTATATGTGTCTAGATGTGTGGAAATCATCCAAATCCTTCTACTCTTGAATTTAGTTTAGTTAAAGGAATTATTAAATACAATTTCTTCTATTAATTAATTATATAATTAATTAATTGAGTTATTTAAGAAACATGCTAAAATTACTTTTCATGCAACATGTAATGTAAATCTCAAGTGAGTGTGAGAAGTAATATCAACCATAGATCACTTTGGATATTAATAATAGATTATAACTGATGATTATAAAAGAAAGGCTATGAGAAGGAGGAAGACATAATTCAAACAAATATCAAAGGAGGAACTTTTCTAGTGTGGAGTCTCCAAGGACACACTTAGGAGTAGAGAATGACCTCTACTCGAGTGCTTGGATCACTAACGACGATGATTCAAGAGGACAAATGATTACACTTGACAAGAGTTGTGTTGAGAGAGTCGACACATAGAGTATTGGATCACAAAGGACCATGGTTCAAGATCTTGGATAAGTGAAGAAGGACTGTCATATAGAGATTAGATAGGTCAAGGAGAAGAGAGAACAAAGGCATACATAGGTGGATTTCAATAGCAGAAAGCCATAGGAAAGAGTCAGACTGTACAAATTTTCCTGTACGTATTTTCTATACAAATCCATGGGTCACAGTGGAGACAATAACATACATTTGCGGGTCACAGTGGGGAAAGTCATGGATATCCATAGGTCGCTAAAGAGATAGTTGCAGATTCATAGAAAAGTGTGCCAGAATTGGTCGTATAGTAGGTCAAACCTTGCTTGGTTAGTTTGCAGTTGTGTTTCTCTCAGTGAGCCATTATCCCTATTACAAGAGCCCTGCTTTTAGCACAATAAAATCATTCTCAACACTGGTTTTCCCTTTGGGGTTTTTTGCAGGATCATTTACCCAAACATTATGGTGTTCATGTGTGCTTGATTTGGTTTCCTTGTTTATGCTTCTGCTACATGATATCGAGTTGAATATTTCAGTAGTGTAATATTGTTTTGTGAGCTGCTAATATGATT
>JASDQU010585357.1:39790-50435 GCA_032191745.1 Picea mariana
TTTGCAGGATCATTTACCCAAACATTATGGTGTTCATGTGTGCTTGATTTGGTTTCCTTGTTTATGCTTCTGCTACATGATATCGAGTTGAATATTTCAGTAGTGTAATATTGTTTTGTGAGCTGCTAATATGATTGTAGTAAGGAAATCACTAGATAAAAAAGTACCTAGGTGTTGTAATTAGATTTTCATCATGGTATCAGAGCATACCTAGGGTTGAAAGAAAATTCAACATGGTATCATAGCGTACCTAGGGTTGAAATAAAATTCAATACATTTTTATTCGCAAGTCCACAATCATAGTAGATTCTAAGCCTATGTACCATATATTGACCCATCAAGTACTAGAGGGTAAATAATCACGATGGATCATTATTCTCCAAGAATTCAATCTAAAATTTGTCAAATCCAAATCAAAGAAATAATTGGTTTTCGTCAAGCTTATGTCTAACCTTCCTCGTACTAATGAAGAAACTTAGCCTATCGAATCTCTTCGTGATGAGTCTTTGTTTCTCATTATCACATCTAACTCGTGGTATGGAGACATCAGTTTATATCTCTAAACCCAACACTTTCGACTTGAGGTATCTCACAAATATCATCGTCGCATTTTCCATCATGCAAAACACTATGTCATCGTTTGCGACACTTTATATCGCCGTAGTATAGACTCTATATTATGACGATGTTTAACTCACGAGGAAGCCGAATGTGTTCTTAATGACTGTCACTCTAGAGAATGTGGCATTCATATTTCTAGGATGGATACAACCCATAAAAATTTACATCAGTGGTATTTTTGTCCCTCGATCTTCCAAGATTGTATAACACCCATTAAGAAATTTCATCCTTGTCAAGTTTTTCATCCAAAATGTGCTCTCCTCCTACTCCAATTCATTCAGTAGTTTTCACCGACCCTTTTGAAAAATAGGGTATCCAATTTATGCAATGTAATCCTACCTTAGGTAGAGGGCATCATTATATGATATTCACAGTCGACTACTTCACCAAATGGGTCGAGAGTATTCCTACATTCACAAACGATGCAAAAACTGAGGCCTTATTCATATTCAACCACATTATCACTAGATTCAGAGTCCCACAAGCCATTGATATTGATCATGGATCACACTTTCAGAACCATATGATGGCTAAGTTAAGCGCCAAACTAGGTTTTCACTATGAGAACTCATCCCCCTATTACCCCCAAGAAAATGGAAAAGTAGAGGCCATTAATAAGGTATTGAAAACCATGATCTAATGAATGGTGGGAACACAAAAATAAAAATAGCACTTGAAACTTTTCTCAACACTCTGGGATTATAGGAATTCCATAAAAATAACCACCGGGTTTACACCATTTCAATTGGTTTATAGCCTAGAGACAATCCTAACTATTGAATGCGAAATTCCATGACTTAAACTAGCCATTGAACTCCTGCCAAACATATCTACTGAGGAAGAACAATTATTGTACTTGAAAAAACTCGACGAGACTCATCATGATGCTTCTCTCACCAATGAGACACATAAAAAGTGCATCACGATGCAATATGAAAAATTCTTCCAACCTCGTGTCTTTGACAAAGGTGGCCTAGTTTTAGTCTATGACAAAGACCATGATAAGCTAGGGGTAGGTCAGTTAGAACCCATGTGGCATGGACCTTACATTGTAAAATGAGCACAACAAAAGGGTGCTTATGAGCTGGTTGATTATGATGGAACCCCATTGAAAGAGACTTAGAATGGGCTCTACCTGAAAAAGTATTATGCTTAGGGTCATCCTGCATTCATACTTTGTACATTACTTTACCATAGATTTGGTGTGTTTTTTTTTGTTGTTATTTTTATTTTGCATGTAAGGTTTTATTTCACCTATGGTCTCTTATCACACTTTTTTCTTGAATGTGCAGATGTCTGCATCCTTGTCCGTATACTTTGGATTTGTGGACAATGCTAGTCGACGTACCAAAAATATTGCTTTTGTAGCTTGGGAATTCTATTCCTCCATTGATGAGTTAGCAAGTTTGGGAGGAGTTTTCCTTGGACCTACACCAAATAACATCATGGAATATCACATTGTAATTGGAATTTTGACAGAGTCTTCCTCTTTTATCATATATCACGTGATTTTTAGTCTTGACTCTCAACTCGTGGCCTTTCAAATAAACTGAATTTATTCCATCCATGATCCTATATTGCTTTGTCTCTACCTAAGGGTTCTCCTCCTTGAAAAATCATTTGATTACATTTGATATTTACATATACCAAGGGAGTTTGACAAGGTGTGTGATTCACTTGTGAATTTCATGTTAGACTGGCATCTAATGCATACATAAAATCACAAAGAATATGAAAGTTCCAAAACATATATATAGAATAGAAAGAGTTTTTCCACATCATGAGTCCAAAAATTACAATGGGGAAACAAATCGGGCTACATTACCCATACATCATATACATATCACAAAACTAGGAAAATACAAAAACATGAGACTCTACTCATCATCATGTGGCACATTCTACTCATGTTAACATATGAGTTATCGGGCCACTCATCGTAAGAAATGATTAATTCCCTTAGGAACCCCCATCATGTGCCTCTAAACATGGTAAGGAATCTCCCGCATCCGCATTGCAGGGAATCCATGGTGAGACCCCTCAGGTTCCTTTCCACATCACGAAGCCCTCCAACATCGACTTCCTACATCTGTTGTGCCTCTCTGCGTCAGTGCAAAGGTGACATACCTACCGACCGCTTTGCTCTTCGATCTATGAAACAAAAAAAAAACACATTTAGATCCCCTTTGTACCACTATACACACACACACACACACACACACACACACACACACACAAACATACATGCATAGATGATTTTAGGGGCTAATTTTGCCAATGGGATAATTTTACATGGTATTTCCCAAAAAACGATTCGCCAATTTCCATTTTTTCTAAAAACCATTCACCCAAATTCCATAGAATAAAATTATTTTACCTTAAAGATCGCTAAAATTTTATAGAAACTGTATAAAATCCTTGAAAATTTGAATATTTTTATAAAACTATCGCCAAACACTTTAGATTTTGCATATCAAGGACTAGTAAGATTAGACCATGTTTCTACATTTTAGTATAAATTTCCATCTTTAAAATTATCCCTACACACACACACACACACACACACACACACACACACACACATAGATCAAATATCCAAAACAAAAATGTTACAAGGTAACATTCTTTGAAGACATACCTATCATGTCCCACCGTTCTCCCTCAGGAAGCACTATATCCATGTCACCTCTGAAATATATCCTATCATATGGAAAATCCTCAATCATAGGGATCTAGTCTCGCTACCATGCGAAGAATCTAACATCAAATGAGAAAATTTTGGGACCACCCTCTATTTGAGACATAATATTGGCCCATCACTCCATTTGTGGCTCAGACATATATCACACTAGAATCTCTATCCATGGGCACATCAAAGGCACCCACTCTAAGAATAATGATACCGGAATGGATCCATATCCAAATTGTTTCTTCCTCCCTATCTTGCACTTGGTGATTTGATCTTTCAGATTCACCAACAAACCCCCACACCAGTTAAACATTCTAGGCTACAGAAATTTAATGGCATATGCCATCTACGCTTTTGAAGCTAGATGTGGCCCTGTGTTGGCTGCTAGCTTTGTAATAGTGAACATGATCATTCATAATGGGTGATCTGTAATGTCCTTGATTGGAATTCTCCCACTAATATTTTGGGTGCCTTCCCTATAGTATTGTGTGATGTATTCCTTAGTCGAAATTTCAGTTCCCCGATGACTCAACAAAATAATCGGTGCCCCCTGCTTGGAGAGACCCATTAAGAAGCATATGTCCTCCATATCTATATCAAGAGTATGAGGACCCACATGAAAGAGTTGGTCATTTTCATCCCACGTCCTTATCAAATGGTCCAAAAGAAGAACTTTCTTTCCCATGCTCTGAATCTTGAAGTACTTAAGCAAACCAAAGTCCCTTAGTGCTACTATGGTGTTTGGATCATGAAAAGTGGCCATGTATTTGACCTCATGTTGTCTCTCTTTCAATTCAATTATTTTTTCAAAGAACTTCCTATAGATCACAAGAAGAATCATTAGTCAAAGTTTGAGCCTAATCAATGCTTTCTTGATAATCTATTTGTAAATTTTTTTAGAAAACTACACCTATCACCCCCCTAGAGGGGGTTATAGGGAGATAGTCTCTCCTCCCTACTCTACAAGGAAAATACCTTTCAACGAAGTTTATAGAAGAGGTTTCTAGTGTTAAAAAATTGGCAAACATTGTCAAAAAATCCTCTGCTACAACCTCTGTTTTCGATATCAGATGTTTTTGAGGATACTATAGCAGATGTTAGTGGATGTTTAGAAATTAGTGTCTTTGTATAAGGCACAAGAACCGGTGCATACATACACCTACAACACCGATGATGTACACTTAACATCAAGCACTGGGGTAGTAAAGTATGAAAGCATCGGGGCAGTAAAATATTTAAGCACATGGTCGTTTGTCTTATAAGCACCAGGGATTTAACATCAAAATGCACTAGGAGAGTTAAAAATAATTAAGAACTGGGGATTTCAGCATAGAAAACATTGGTGCATTATTAATAAGAAGGCACCCATGCTTTATAAAATAATATGCACTAGTGCATTACTGGGAAAAACACCCCGGTGCATTAAATATCAAAATCATATGTGCTTTGCAGTAACAAACAAGACCCAATGCTTATAAATAACATGATAGTGACGGTGTGTATCAATAACACATATGCATCAGTGCTTCGTATAAGATTAACGCACCAATGGCCAAATTTTTAATATAATTTTGAGGTATTAAATTAATATTGAAACCAGTGCTAGTTGATTACATAAAAGAACCAATGCGAATTTCATATGAAACACAGTGGTGAGTTTTAATATTAAACACACCGATGAGATTAATAATTAAAATACACCGAGAAACATCGGCTTGTGATAGTGAATTTTTGTTATTTTTTAATTCCATTATTTATCAAAAAATGTACATATATCTTATATTTTGATTAGTGAATTTGGATATGATGTTTGGATTAATTTTTAATATCATCATATTTTTCATCTCTTCATTATAATATTTAGTCATCCATATATTTAATCAACGATGTGACATTTCACAACGATATTGGACAATGCAATAGAATAAATTAAAACATATTTTATTATATGAATAAGAGGGTCTTTGTCATACAAAATGGGACACTTATCGGTAATATCTTGTCTTTCAATTGGGATACTATGTCCATTATACTAAACAAAAATGCATATTTTCACAGACAATTATTTCAAAACAATACAATTGCAGCTTGCATTGATATCCAAATATATTGGCCATCATTCTTCACTGGAACTGTTGTTAGTGCTCGAGATACTTCCATGCCTTGGGTAATTTTTCTAAATGTTTGGTTGATTGTCTCGATTGTTTTGTTCTTCTTGAAGTTCAATCTACAAACATACAAATAAACTATAATGAGTCTATCTACATTGGTAGAATAATGAAAATTGAAATAAATAATATACTTGAATGTAAATTGAGAAGCGACGTACCTCCAAAACAAGAAGTGACTCATGAATCATACACATATGTTCAAAATCAAATCTCATGCCTTATTTTAACAATTCTTCTGTTAGCTCAGTTCCATACTTTGTTTCCTGCAAGTTTTATTCCCCATAATAAATCATAGATTTAATATAAGGTGTTATTTTTGTTTCATTAATTATAAAATGATAGAAGTAAAAAAACATAGATTACACTTACAAATTCGACAATTAATTTTTGATATGCCAACATATACTCACAACCCTTAATTAACCTAATGACAATCAATTTTTCTTATGGCTCTTCTTTGTATGTTAGCACCTATTTGAAGACATTCAAAGATGGTTGTTGTAAAACAACTTAAAATATACAGAATAAAAACCTTAAGTTGTTATAAGGAAATAAAAATTACTCACAAACTTTGCTATCAACCCTTTTCTTCCTTGTCGTCTAGTTTTATGTGCAGAATGAGTTCCATTTTCTTTTCTTTTCTGTAAGAGAATATTTGAAAATTAATATTTAATGTATAATTAGTTATTTGTACCTAACAGAAAAATTCAATGATTACATACATTTGAAGCAAATTGTTGTTGAGATAACTCATCTTGCGATGCAAGTATGTCCAATTATTTGACCATCTCCTTGTACATTTTTTTGGAAATTCCTACTGACATATTTCTGATATCATCTCATTGGTCCTCTGGGATTTTTATAATTTTCCTAAGAAAATAACATGACAATAAAGTATTTTTATATTGATATATGAAAACTATATATCACAAAATTGATATATTAATAAATCAATACTTTGTAATATATATATATATATATATATATATATATATATATATATATATATATATATTATAATCTTTTTTTTTTAGGAATATTACTTTTTGAATGATTTTTTTTTGTTGTTGTATGTTTTTTCTATTGCAAATATGACAGGTCTCATTGACCATTCCTCTAGAAATGCTTCATGTAGTTTAAATATAACCTGGTTCTTGGAATCATTGGATTGATTTCTATATTGTAAGTGGAAAATACATTTATACATTCGTTCCACTATATCCCTCATAGTTCTGTACAATTTTTTCCCCCTTTGATTAATCTCCAACACCACTCCAGATGATTTAAGGACCAATTCATCATCATTTACATATTCTATATTAATTAATTTTGTTTTGTTATGATGACATTTTGTTCCCTCATTGTTGGTGCCTATAGAACATTAAACATATCTGAATTAATAGATTTTTTGAAACATGTGATCTAATATTCCTAATTATATTATTAATGAAAATTCATAAAAAAAATCATATTGAATAGTATTTTCTCATTCACCTGATTCATCCCTATACAATTTATCCATCAAGCTTTTATGCTCTTCTACAGTTAGATCAGAAATAATCTTATCGATATACCTCATTTTGTGGCCCTGCATGACACACACTAACCAATACATATTAGTTAATCTTACATAGAATTTATAGACACCCTGCCTTTTTTGTTTTTCCGGATTTGTTATCATTGTGTCGACCAAAACTTTTCTTATTTGAACTCTTTTCACTCATATTTTCTGTTTTGTGTGAATCACCATACCCTTAAAATCTTGATTTTCTGAATATTTATGCTATTCCAAATTATTCTTCTGCTCCACAATGCTCCCTGATATGTCTCTCTTCCAAATCTACTCCTGTAAATTTTGGCAAAATAATGAAAATATTGAATACCTTCTTAATATTAAAAAAACTTTATGAAAATAGTTTAGAGTTAATCACCATACCCTTCAAATTCTCATATTATGAATAATATTGTGGTTCCAAAGTATTCTGCTCCTCCAAAGTCTTCCTCCATATGTCTCTCTTGCAAGTCTCTCCCTTATAAAGGTTTGCAAAATAATGAAATAATGAGTAAATTTTTAGCATTTAAATGACTTTATGAAATTTGATTCCCTCTCCTTTTTTAATTGTTTAAAAAAAATCACATTTTTTTTTAAATTTTTCGGCACGATGGTGCGTTTATGTAAGATGCACTGGTGTGGCCATATTATAGTATGCACCAGTGCATCCATATTATTTGACGCACCGACGACATATAATTTTTTTTTTATTAACAAAATATCGAAACACAATGTGGTTGATTTTTCAATGCACCAGTGCTTATTGTTAATATGTGCACCAATGTTTTTGTGGCTTATAAGTGCACCCAGATGTTTTTAAATCTATTCAAACTTTTATTTGCACATAAAATAGTATATTCATCTCAAATTATCTTTTAGGATGAATTCATATGACTTGCAATACTTCAGTATACATTTTACATTTTATGTCTCCTTATTCTTAAAAAATGGTTTCAAAACTATATTCAAACTCAGATTGTGGTATGGTCCTCGAAATTTATTTTAGATACATACAAGAAAATTTATTGCTAATTTTTTTGAAATGTAGGGAGAAAACCTTATTATATGATCAAATGGTCAATTCTTCAAATTCCATCCCATTCCATATTGCTCAAAGTCCATCGCAGAGTTCTCCCTTTCCATCTCCAGTAAGTTTAACTTATTTTATTTATGTTTCAATTGTTTGACAACATAGGTGTTCCAACAGAGGACGAACACCTTCAGTAACCACTCACATAACCAGATCAAAGATCAACACATTGATGTTTCCACGTGGTAAAACCCCTACATGGAAACATCCACGACCCCAGCCAACGCGACCACTTGGAGAAGTTTATTAATGCAAAAGAAGAAGATTACAGAGGGATTTTACAATAGAGTTTCTCAAAATCGATCATCAGCAAATGACCCTCCATGCTCTTTAAATAGATATCATGGACCAATCGGGTGTCAAGCCATGGATCAATGGCCATTAAGATCGATGAGAGTATGAACCGTCGGATCACTCTATGTTGAGAACATATCGTGACTGTCGGATTTCCTAACTACAAATGCATACTAATGCATACTAAATAAACACACTAGAAAACACACTTTTACCTAACGACACAATAGACCAAGTAGATATTAACTAACTCCTAAGTGTGTAAATATCCTAACATCCCCCCTTAAGAACAACTTGGGATAGTGACACAATAGGAGAAGGAAGGAGGCATTAGAGCCTATCTCCCCTTAATGAAAAATTCCTGAACTCCTAACATAGATCGATGTTTGGAAAACTTTGCTTTTGTAAGAGACATTGTGAAAATGTCTGCAACTTGATCTTCTGTAGGGAAAAAGAGCACTTCAATAACTTGATCATGAATAAGATTTCCGATGAAGTGTATGTGTATCTCAATGTGCTTACTGCGTTGATGTTGAACTAGGTCTTTGGCAAGATTGATGGCACTTTGATTGTCACACCAAAGGCTAGTCGGATGCTGCTGCTCGAATCCAAACTCTGAAAGGATCTATTGAAGCCACAAGGATTCCTGACTTGCATTTACCGTTGCTTAGTACTCTTCTTCTGCTGAAGAAAGTGCAATAGCTTGTTTTTTCTTACAGGCCCAAGTGACAGGTCCTAAACCAAGGCTGAAAAGATAACCTGCAGTAGAATTCCAATCATCACGGTCGCCGGCCCAATATGAATCAATGAAACCAACCAATAAAGGAGTCCCCCCTGAATTATAATGTATCTAGAACTGAAATGTACCATGCACATAGCGAAGTATCCTTTTCGCTGCTTTCCAATGGCTTTCATGGGGTGTTTTCATATACCAGGCAACAAGACCAACAACAAAGGAAAGATCAAGATGGGTATGAGTCAAGTATAAGAGGCTACCAACTAACTGACGGTACAGGGTGGCATCGACTTCAGGAGAAGTACAGGTGGCAGTAAGCTTGACTCTAGACTGGAACGGAGAAAGGGTTGGTTTACAATCATCCATGTGAAAGCGATGAAGAAGGTCACAAGCATACTTAGATTGGGAAAGAAAAATTCTTTCATTGGTTTGCAAAACTTGAAGGCCAAGGAAATAGTACAAAAAACCTAAGTCTGTCATTTCAAATTTCTTCTTAAGATTGGTTTTCACATGGTTTAAAAGTTTTGATTCACTACTAGTAAGGATAACGTCATCAACATAAAGGACAAGGATTATGAGATGGATTCCTAATTTCTTGGTATAAACATTAGGATTAGAATGACATCTAGAGAATCCAGTGTCAATAAGAGAGCTATCCATTTTGGCATACCAAGCTCGGGGATCTTGCTTAAGACCATAAAGAGATTTCTTAAGGCAACAAACAAGGCTAGAGTCATTCTGGACATAGAGAGGAGGTTGTTCCATGTAGATTTATTCTTTCAAATATCCATGCAAGAAGGCAGATTTAACATCCATCTAATGGACCTCCCATTTATGTGAGGCACCAAGGGCAAGAACAAGGTGGATGGAATTCATTTTGGCTATAGGGGAAAATGTTTCATTACAGTCAACTCCTTCAACCTGGGAGAATCCTTTGGCAAATAATCGAGCCTTGTTTCTGTCAATACTTCCATATGATGCATACTTAGTTCTATAGACCCATTTACATCTGACAATTTTTCTTCCTTTTGGAAGAGGTACAAGATCCCAAGTATCATTTGCCATTAAAGAACAATACTCTTCATTTTTTTTTGTATCCCAATCTGGAAGACCTGAAGCTTCTGCAAATGTATCTGGATCACGAGTCTCTGGAAATGGATCCAAAAGAGAAGAGGCTAACTAGAACTGTGAACGTGTTCGACGCTGATATGAAGGATCACCGAGAAGATCACCAACTGCTTCTCATGTTTAACAAACCCATCTAGGAAGTAGTGGAACTGGTGCTTGTTTAGGTTTAAAGGACTCATCTAGAGGAAGGTCAACAGGCGGAGGTGGATTGTCATCGTCACTATCATCATCTAAAGAAGAATCCATAATAGGAACATAAGAAGGCACAAACACCGAAGATGGCTCGCCGGACAAAGAAGGCACAACCACTAAATTAGGCTCGTAGGCCAAGAGATTTTCATCAAATTTAACATCTCTTCTAAGA
>JASDQU010585358.1:28053-40024 GCA_032191745.1 Picea mariana
GGAGATGTAGGGTATCAAGTGGTCTTTTATAGAATCCACTATGATACTCATGGCATTGATGTCAACATCTTTAAACTTCTCCATAGCTGCAACATTTTGTGGTTCCTTCTCTTTTCCTTCATCAAACTCTGGTTTCACGATATCCAACACTTTATTCTTGCCAAGGATGAGGTCAATCCTTGTCTTCCATGCTATGAAGTTAGAGGATCCATCTAACTTGTTTTCTTACTTCATAGAATAAGTCATGGCTGCTTTGACTTAGTCAAACCCTAGATTTGACCACAAACTCAATCTTCACGTTTTGGCTTGCTGAGAGTATTAGGGAATGAGCTAGGCTAGAGAACATTGATCTATCCAAAGATTAAGTCAATCTATTCACTTAAGGTGCCTCAATAAGAGGTTTAGGATTTTTGCAACCGCTCTTGCTAGTAACCCTAGTGGCAGTGTCTTGGAAGTTGCTTCTACTAGTAACCCTAGCGGTAGTTCCTCAATGAGCTCAATATCCTAGTGGCTATGTTTCCTTCCAGTGTTTATACTGAATGAAGGAGGTGTGGGCCCATAACCTGTTAGAATATAGAATATTGTGCGCTCGTTTTGCCATTGACGATACCCTCATCACCCAACCATAGCCCAAATCCACCCTCTGAGTGCCTTAACCTTGAATGAGAATTACTCTGGAAGCAAACCCTAGGACAAATAGACAAACAAGGTGTAGCACATCATCCTTCAAGGATAGCACACGAAAAATAGCTGATCAGACAGTCCAAACCCTATCCAAGAGAAAATACAAGCCAACACTGAAAACTGGTTGCTGCAGCAGCTGCTCCTACAACTCTCCTCCATACATGTGCACCAAACTAGGAATTGCAGTGTGCACCATTTGCTGCTCTGCAATTCTAAGATGTATCAAATGAGAACTGGCGCCCTGTATTTATAGTGGTTTTGCTAGATTTTCTAGGGACAACTTCTCCTTCTAGGTATATGTCTGTTCAATATATTATTATTAATTATGGCTAATAACCTAATATAAATTATCTTATTGAGCTGGCAAGACTTCTAGGGTTATTAGCCAACTCATTAGGGTTTTCTCTTGCTTTTCGGAGTCTCCTATTCTCGTCAGGTTCACATGTGGAGGTAAATACCTCCCACAGCTACCATAATATTAATAGAAACTCCTAGATATTGAAGCTCTTGAGTGCTGAAGTAGCTCCTTTTAGCTAAGCTCTTGGTCATAGCCCATGGTCACATGATGTTTTGGACGAAGCAAAGGGGCTAACACTCGATTTTTTTTTTTTTTAAAGTAATCGGGTTTAGAAAAAAATCTCCCATGGGTTTTATTAGACTTGAAAAAGGTTTTAAAAGGGCTTGTGAACATTAAGAGAGGATCCAACATGGATCTAAGAGATGATTCAACTCTGAATTCAAAGGATCCTAGACCGAGAGGTCGCACAGACCCCAGGAGTTGGTGGGGGTTTGGATAAAGTTGTATTGGAGTGCATATAAAGCTTTTGTATGATACCATCAAGTGGTATCATAGTGGAGTTTTTTCTGTGGGAAATAGAAAAAGGAGAATAAGACAATGTACTGATGCTCTCTGTGTGAAGAATTGTTCACTAGTGTGCAACAAACATTAGACTTTCTAGGAGGGCGGGGTAAAAATAAAATGGCTACTAAATCCCATAGACAAGGTCCAGAAGGAGACTGCAAGTAGATGAGAATCATGGATATAGATAGAGAGATGGAAGAGATTAGAGCAGATCTCGATAGAATGATGTTGAAGATGTAGAAGGAAGCACAGGGAATATGGAGGTACGAATGACCCTTCAAGAAAAACGTAAAGTGGCCTATCTAGTAGTTGGTGGCCAGAAGGTAGAAGAAGGTGTTGAGGAGGTGGATAAGGTAGGCTAAAAACCTCAATGATGTAGAGGGAGAATTATTTTCCACCTGTGAACCAGATACTGGAAAAACCCTTAGTGAGGAGGAAGATAGATCAATCAAAGATCTCGTAGACTACCAGGAGGGCATAGATGAACTTTCAGATTTCTAGGTGGGAAATAAGAAGAAATCAACTGATGATCTCATATACTACTAGGAGGGCAGGAAAAAAAATTCTACTTTATAAGTGGAGAAGGTGAAGAAGATGAGGTTGTCTAAAATTATCATGGACTTGGTTGAGATTTCAGATCAATAAGGAGTGTCGATAGGGATGAAGGAGAGACTATCTGAAAGTTGTAGGAACTCAGAAGAGAGTTCAGATCAACAAGGAGTGCTGACAGAGGAGGATTATAAATGAATTTTGATGATTGGGGGGATTGGTATATTCCTTCTAGGTAGCCCAATAGAGGCCAATGTGTGTACAACATGTGGGGAAGTGATGTAGCAGGCATTCAGAGAAGAGGTCAGTGGGCCAAATGATTTTAAATTTAACAATTTGTTTGATACGGGTGTAGAAGAGGAAATACATACAACTGAGACTGACATAAAGGAGAAGGTAGATAATATATTAAGATCTTCCCAAGAGATGAAATAAGAGAATTTAGTGGAATTTCTCATAAATTGTAGCGAGGGAGATGAATGAAGCAAAACTCTATAATTGGAGCCTGTGGTAGGAGAAAGAGAAAATCACACAAATTTTGTTGATTTGTATGAAGAATTAGAGGCTTTGAAAGAAGGGAAACTATTAGAGGAAATGGTTGAGAAACAACTCAATAACGTTGTTGTAGAAGAGGAATTTGCAGTGGAGTGGTAAGCTAATTCCACAGGAGATGAAGTTAGCATGGGGGATCATGATGATCTACCCATTGAACTGTATGAAGAGTTGGAGGCCCTGGGAAAAATAATAATATCCCAGAATTAGTCCATCCAAAAATTCAAGTTGGAGGTTGATGGAGAGAAGGAGATGCATTAGCAGAGAAGGATGCATGAAAGAAGCCAGCTTATGGACCAGCTAGACATAGAGATAGCATAGATACGGAGACTGATGTTGGAATCAACACAAAAAAAATTCAACAACAGGAGAAGGCATACCAGAGGATAAATTGAAGTAGCAACAAAACAATAGAAAAAGAAACAACATAGTAGGAGAGTAGGTGGACAAGTTAGAGTTAAAGTTTGGGACCCTATAGGCTCTCAACAACAACAAAAAGGGGGCCATGAGCAAGAGATCATGATTTTTTCTAGCATGGGAACAGTAGAAAGCTCAACATTCAATGCACATTTAAGACAATTTGGACTCCAAGGAGGGAGCACCAATTTCAAATTTTTGAAAGAATTGTAAATTAAAATATTCTTTATTGTTTGGAGCCTTGAGAGACTGCATGAGATCACAGGATATTGTAAACTGATTTTAATGGATGTAGGATTGTACAATTATGGAGCATGGTCTCACATATGGGTTTTACATACCCATTTAATTGTAATGAACCTGAGGGATAAAAACAAATTATGAGATATGAAAGCATTAGGTAGTCTGGAGGAAGGCACATAATCCCCTCCTTTATAAAAAGATCCTTGTATCAAAAATTCATGAGAGTTAGTGATATGGGAGATAGGAGAGAGCAATTAGGAAGCTCATGAGAAGAGAAGAAAGGAGAGGAGAGAAGGGGATGAGACTCTATTGCAGTCTAGCTCTGTATACATTGTAAAAATATCATTCAGATTAATACAAAAGGAGGATTTCCCTGCATATGATTCTCTGTGTGTTTTATATGTGTTTTTTGAATGTATTTGAATGGTTACTGTATGTTTATGAATGTCATGGGTGTATGTATGTTTTTCCTTTGCAGGAATAGATATATTTATCTATCAGTGTGATTTTTTGAGTGTTTTTGGATGTTAAGGCTAGTGCAAGGAGTGCATACCTGAGTTGTTGAAAAACTCTATGAAGCTAGCACAAGGAGTGTGCTAGAACTATGTTTTGAGTTTGGGAAGAGTGTGCTAAGTGGGAACACTAGAACAAGTCTTAAGCTTAGAAGGAAACATGTAATGAAAGGAGTGGACATCATAGTTACTAAACACTTTCAGAGTGAGTGCAAGGAGTATTCCTACACTTAGTAAGTGCAAAATATCAAGATTCAAGGAGGAGGGTCTACAAAGAGTGCATTGAGAAAGTGCAAGGAGTGTTCCAGAGACAAAGTGTTTTTAGTATCAAAGATATGGAGGGAAGAGCGTGAGTGCCAAGAGGGAATGAGAAGTCATTGAAAGAAAAAAGGGTGAGACACTTTGAAGTCTGATAAATTTCAATCTCAGGAGAAGGTAAGTGCAAAGTCTGCATAGAGAAAGTGCAAGGAGTGCACATGAAGATTTTTCAAAAAATATTCAAGACTGAAATCTTTTGAAGTTTTAGGAAAGCGTAAGGGGTGCGCCAAAGGTTGAGTATTACAAGTCCCAAAGATCATGAGAAAGAGAATCTTGTTTCTAGGAGGGCAGAAGGATTCGTTGAAGGAAAAAAGGCCAAGTCCCTTTGAATTTTTTTTAAAAGAGATCAGAAAATATCAGGAGGTGCAACACAAGCTCATGCCTAGAAATTAGTCTCGCAGAAGAAGGATATAAGGCCGAACCTTTGAAAAATATTGAGAAATCCTTCATTTGAAGGAAAGCATAGCCATAGCAGAGGAGGATCTACAACATCCGTTGGATATGTTGTTAGCATAGAATATGGACCATCAGATCTAAGTCTAGAATGGAGGAAGAGCATGCACGAAGGAGGATAGATCCAAGCCACATGATCTAAGCGTAAGGATTGAAAGCCATCAGATCCAGGTGAGTAGCATGAGTTTTAACCCTTATCATCCTTCATACTTCACAAGTTTGGATGTTTTTTGTGTTAGGATGCAAAGAAAACAATTCTCCCGAACTTCCAAAGCTCGAAGTGTGTTTGGGCCATCATATGTGAGGCCACGTGTTAGCAGATCAAGTATGGTCCATAAGTTTGGTTATTCAGAAAAATTAAGGTGTAGGTGAAAGAGAATACAAATCTCCCGAAGTTCCAAAGACTGGATGTCATTAGGACCATCCATCAACAAGAACACACGTCAACATATTATTGACAGTTCATGTATTCGATGGATTTTGTGCGTTGGAACAAAGGAGTCAAAACTTCTGAAGTTTTGAAGTCTGTAATCATTCTAGACTGTTAATCAAAGGAGGACATCTGTCAGTGGATTGGGGTAGTTAGGAATACCAACTATCTGGGAGAAAAAAGGCATGGAGTGTTCAAGAATCCTGAAGCTCTAAAGGTTGGAGTGAATCCTAGTCGTTGGCACTAGGAGACACACCTCAACACATTTCCAGTAGTTTGGAATTCGATAGTTTGGGGAAAAAGGGGTGAAAAAGGCTTTGAGGTGACAAAGACCAAAGGTCGTAGTTGATCTCAACCATTGGGCAAGGAGGGACACATGGAGATAATATTTAACCTCTTCTAGTTCGACGTTCAGATGTTGTAAAGGTTTGTGTTGTGAATACACCCAAAGTCCCAAATCCCAGAGGAGATCTAGACCGTCCATATGCTAGGACATGTGGATGATATATCGTGCCTCCTCATCACTTTAGAATCTATGATTTTAGGAGGAACCACAAGTTTGGGATTGAAAAATACCGAAGCTCAGAGTCCCAGAGAGGATCCTAGTCATTGATTTCTAGAGTTTGTAGGATCGTTGATCTAGGGTCCTTCAGAGGTCTTCCAGTTCGATGTTCGAGGCTATTTGCAATCAGAGTAGTCAGAACTTTCCAAGCCTAGGATTTCGAAGTATATATTAGCTGTTGGATGCTGGGAAGCCTTGGACTGTTGATCCATCATCCTTCACGAGTTTGTGAATTCGATGCTCTGGGGGATTGGAAGTGTTCTACAGTGAATAGCTCCAAAGCTAGGAGCACAGAGTAAGCATGGGTTGTTGATATAATGTGAGTGGCCTCCATATGATCTGGTAGTTTGTCACTTTGCTAGTTCATCATTTGGATGATTCATGTTGTTTTGGGGTTAGGACTCTCGAAGCCTAGAGTCCCAAAAATCTCTTTGAGTCGTAGATCATGGTGGGGAGTTCTGACTATCGATTCCCTTATCCATTTAGAGGTTTGGAGGAGTTGAGGTTTTTTGGTGTTGAAACTCCCAGGGCCCAAAGCTTCAAAGCAGAAAAGTAAAACCTATTAGTTAAGCGCCTGGTCATAGCTTGCGGTCACATGAGGTTTTCGCTGAAGTAAAGGGGCTAGTGCTCGATTTATTTATTTTTTTAAAGTAAAAGGGCTTAGAAAAAAATATCCTGTGGGTTTTGTTAGACCTACACAAGGTTTTAAAATGGCCTATGAACACTAAGAGAGGATCCAACAAGGATCTGAGAGTTGATTCAACTATGGATTCAAAGGATCCTAGACCGGGAGGTCGCGCGGACCCCAGGAGTTGGTGGGGGTTTGCATCATCTTGGAACCTCTGTTTCTTGGAAAGGACTCTCCATTGACATGGCTGCAAATTCTTGGCTCACTTCTCCTTGCACCTCCTCCGACAAATCCCTCCCTCTCATTATGACCCTAGGCATATGTCTTACCCAAAACCATGCCATATTTGACCTTTATGAGCCCACTTCCTCCCAAATATCCTCCTCCTCTCTTTCCATTATCAAATATTTTCCAAAAACTATCCCCAAAAATCTACCATCCCGTCATCCCCCCCCTCCATATTGACCCTTCTACCCCATGGGAATTCTTTAATGGAGTAGCCTAAGGATCTCCCACTTCAGCGACAACGGGAGGTATCCTTTTCCTATATTCCTCCACAAAAATCTCTTTTTATTCTCATCCAAGAGTCATGACCAACAATATTAGTGAGTTTATGGTAGTAAAACTTCTCCTCACCTTGGAAAATGAAAAAGGAATTACACACATCAACATCTTTGGTGACTCTCCGCTAGTGATAAATTGTATAAATGGAAGTCAAATATTGCACACATACACACTTCAGCTTGTTTTGGAATACATCAACAGGTTCCTTACTTTCTTCACAAATTCTTCTTTCTCCCATTTCTATAGGATCTAGAATCAAGAAGCAGAAAAACTATCAAAGGCTAGACTAGACCTAGACCAAGGCTATTGGATAATCTATGAAGAGGGCTTGCTTGGCTCCTTTCAATATCTTCACAACACTTGGCCCTCTTTATAAATAATTTTCTTTGGGGCACCCCTACCCATCTTTTGGATAAATTTGGTTGCAAGCTACTTCAACTTGGTTCTTCTATGTCATATTAAATCTCTCTCCTACAAAGGAGTGAACTATATTCATGACGTTTTTTGTGTGGCCATTTTGGTAGCAAAATTTGAAGAAATATGTAAGTAAAATCATGGACCTCTTTGGTCAGCATGACCAATTTTGGATAGGAGAAAACTCCTAGCTCTTTTTGTGTTGATTAGGCCAAAGGAATGGTATGTCATATACTATTGTAATTTTATCTTTATAAATAAAATTAATTTCTTTTTTCCACTGGAAAAGAATACAATTACTATATTATGTGATGTGTATTAGAAATCTATATACTTTCCTTTAATTTAATATCATAGAATAAAGTTTTTAGATATAAGAGAAGAAAATCATTAGAAACTTGTTACATCTAGTAAAATAAATTATTTATTTTTTGAAAAATATAAAATATGGAAATTAAAATAATATTATTTATTTTTTGAAAAATGAAAATTATAAAAAATATATTAATATTATCTTAAAAAAATAACATTATTATTTCATAATTTAATTATTAATGTTAGGAAAACATAATTATAATTAACACCATTACTCATTCATTCATTCATCATTTTGACAATATTTTTTTCTAATTTATGCTTTTTTTTTTAATTGTTATATATATATATATATATATATATATATAGATAGATAGATAGATAGATAAATAATTAGAATCGATATTTAAATATTTTACTTAAGGTGGACATTAACATATTTGATTTATGACAGACATTAAAATTACCAATAATTTTTTTTAAATGCCATATGTCAACTCAATGTTAAGGACTGGAAGAATTACACATATCCCTCACATTGGGATGTAAAAAAATCCTATGGGTGACATAAGAAAACTCTCTCTCTCTCTCTCTCTCTCAACTTCTAAATTTCTTACCATGAAATTGCCATCCTCAAACTCAAATTTTCTCCAATGTACATAAAGAAGAATTGATAGAATTTTATTTATAAACAATTTATCTTTAGTAAAACATGATTAATTATGAGATTAAGTGTATTCCATTATATTCATTAATTTTTTTATGTGGTGTGATATTTCAAGGTATTACAACCTCACTACATTAAGTGGTGATCTAGGAATGCTCACAGAGGATCAGGAGGATCTAAAACATCCACAAAGGTCCATAAAGGTTCATAAATGTGAAACTTTCAAATATCTCAAATGCTCTTGAAAACACCATCAATGCGTAGATTTTGGCGATAGCTTTCCAATGGTGCAAAAATTGCCTAAAATGGAATTCATATGCAAAAGATATGGTCGGTCAAAGTTCAATTCAACTAGGTCAAAAGTCAAAGTCAGAGGGGTGAAGGTGACACGTGTCACCACTGCAATGGTGAAACATGGCATGACCATACAACTGTACGATGATGATGTGGCCACATCCCAAGGTGCCATGTGGAATGATCATACGCTGACTAGGTAGGTGTGTTGGCATGACCATACGCTCACTGGGCATGTGTGTTGGCATCCATACATACAAGTGGATTAGTAGTTGGTTGAAACATGTCATGGATAGACTAATGAGAGGTCATCATGTGGCAACCTCCCATTGGCCACTAATGGTTAAGTTTATGTGAAATTATATGGGAGTCTCGAGGATCAAACCCTTGACCTCCCAAGACCCAACCCAAGGACTTTACCATTGCTCCATCGCATGAGACTTAACATATATGTGGTGTATTTTGTATTTAACCTTTGTTAAAGTTTAAAGTGGTGGAAAAGAGGGATGAGGGTCTAATCCATCGACCCATGGTCTTGTTAGAATCCAATGTAATCATGTCCAAGATTCGCATAGGGGCGATACACACACACACACATATCCACATATACCAAATTTGTGGGGGATTTAAAACTATATGCCATATATTACACCAAAAACCAAATAAAACAATGTGAAACTCGATGGTTGGTGGGGCTCGAACTCGTGAGTTTCCATACATAAGCCAACAAAATTAACTAATGCACCAAAGGTGCAGGTCTGTTACACAACCCACCTGACTTGTATTTAATGTTAACCATGAAGTTTAGATAGAGGTTAAGGGTCATGCACCCTATTTAATAATGTGGAAATTGAGGAGTTGCTCAGATTTTCAATTGAGAGTACATTTAGGTGTCTCAAAGTATGTGATCGATGGTATTAATACTTTGAGGATACATTTTAAGGCATGTCGAGAGGTCCCTTGACAGAATTTTAAGAACTTTATACTAATTTTTCATGATTTTTTGCAAGGAATCCAATGGTGCACTCGGTGCTTGGGTTTCAATAATGCAGAAAAAGGTCATTGTAAAACACAATCATTTGAGCATTAATAAAGAGGTCTCTGTTGGAAGTGGACCCAGAGACGTATCCCCAAATTGTGTGAACTCCATTATCAAACTTGTCTATGTTATTTCATCATTGTTATTCATTTTGTGTTCAATTATTTGTAAGTTATTTATCATTAAAGTGTATTTGGTTAGATAAGTATTTCACATATAAATTGGAAACAATCAAAGCGATAATTGTTTCAAAGATCATGTAGATGTTATTATGCATTAAATATTGATAAGAATCTATAGATTTTTCAAACGAAGTTGGTATTAGAGTAGGTTTGAAAAGTGTTTGCAAGTGAATGCTTAAAATAGAGAAACTCAAACTTGGTAAAGGAGAACTTGCAAGTTATAAATCTGAAATTGAAAGAAGACTTCGTAATAAGAAGATGGCTTTTGAAGGAAGGGAAGGAGAATATCCTACCATGATTCCATAATAAATGATGGATACAATTCTATCAATGAGGGAGATAATAGATGATTTTCAATGAATAATTCAAAATCCCGTAAGTGGAGAATCTCCAATAAAAGGGGATGGAGGAGGAGAAGGTGGTGGATCTTGAGATCCCCCTTTACCATCCTCATCATTGTCTTTGTTTGAGGCAAGTGAAAATTCTTCTCATTAAAATAATTTTGATCATAATTTGCCTTTATTAAAACTAGATGTCAAGTTTGGATTGTCGACCTATGATGGGGAATTGAATGCTGAGAAATTGGACAACTAGATCAAGCAAATAGACGTATATTGCAGGGTTCAAAAGATTGTGGACGACACTGCAAAGATACAGTTAGATGCTCTTCGACTAAGTGGCACAAAATTAATATGGTGGGATATTAAGATGCAAGTTGATTATTTTCAAAAGGGTAAATTAATCTCTTCCTGGGATAAGTTTACTAAGGATATAAGAAAACAATTATATCCACTAGCTTATACGCAAATACCAATAATAGAATGGCAACATCTAAGGTAGGGTAAAGGCCAAAATATTCAAGAATGTACAAAAGAAATCAAAAAGAAGGAATTATCCTTAGTCATTCCGTTGTATACACATGAAACTATTATAAATTATATTGATGGCATGCACTCATATATTTATAACACTATTTTAATGTTTAACCCTAATAACATTGATAAAGTGTCAGTACAAGATACACATCTGGAGGCTAGTAAGGGTAAGCATATGATCAAAGATAATAAGCCATTCAAGTTTGAAAAGAAACCAAAAGTTAAATGGAAGATTAAGAAATCAATTACATTAAAGAAATCTAAGGGAAGGTCTACATGCTCCCACTGTAAGAAAAAGGGACATGAGGAAACACATTGTTGAAAATTGTATCTAGAATTATGACTGACTAAGTTCAAGGATCAAGGGAAGTAGAAGATTGTTTCATCAACAAATCATGATCTAGGGTCATATTTCGAGGATGAATCTAAGATCATGGCAATAGGAAACAAAGTTATATCAACTATCAATTCTAATTATTTATTCAATCTACCAAATTGGAAAGTGATATTGATCAAAAGAAAATAAGCGAGTTTTTTCATGTTAGGGTTATTTATAGTCAAGCATGAAAAGGTAGATACTTTATATGAAAGTGGATCTCAAGTTAACTTAATATTTGAAGAAATTGTTAACAATATGGGTTTGAAGAAGAAACCTCACAAAAATATTTATCCATTAGGATGGGTATGTGAAGATGCTATGTTGCAGGTGATGAAACAATGTAATATCATATTTGCAATTACAACTAAGTTCTTTTATGAGGTTGAGTTAGATGTTGTGCCTCTTGAAATTTGTGGAATTGTCTTGGGTAGTCCATATCTATTTGACAAGAAGGATATATCTTATCGCGAAGATAATACATATCATATTTTCAAGGACAGGGTTGAATGTATTTTCATAGCTCATCATATCAAAACTAATGTTTCTTTAGTGAGCACAGGGAAAATGAAGAGACTAGTGAGTCTAAGAAATTTTTTTTTCTAATGATAGTGAAGAAGAAAGAAGAATACATAACAGATAATTTATCAGGTTGTGATCCATATCATAAAAAAGAGTGGGTAAAAATCATATCTAATTATGATGAGTTATTTCAGGAACCTACAGGGTTGCCTCCTAAGAGGGATTCTAAACATGAAATATATTTGTAGTAAGATGCTCTGATTTTGAATATTGGAATGTATAGATCATCAGTGATGGAGAATGCAGAGATTAAGAACTAGGTTCAAGAGTTGCTCGATAAAGGAATCATCAGACCAAGCTCCTCTTCGTGTGGTTCTCCTATTGTATTATTTCCGAAGAAATATGGCACGTGGAGGATGTGTTTTGATTTTAGAGCCCTGAAAAATATTGCGGTAAAGAATTGTTTTCCTCTTCCCAGAATTGATGATTTATTGGATCAATTAAATAATGTTT
>JASDQU010585359.1:0-13487 GCA_032191745.1 Picea mariana
ATTGAGTATGCCCTTAACAATCTTGTTTAAGGACATGTAACTAAATATAGCTAAAACATCTTGAATTTTTGGCATGTAATCAGCACTAGTTCGGTAATCTAGTGACCAAAGATCACCCTTTGTGTATGTCTCGACAGTTTCTAGTATGTAGCACAAAGACTTTAAGTGCCAATATCTGTGGATTTCGGATTGAACAACACTCTGCTTATATTTTATCTGCTAATCTCTATTATTGGCTCCATCAGGCCATAGAAGAGTCATGAGATTGTATATGCACACATTGATCTTTGCTCTTAAAAGTTGGGTATGTAAGCTATTTAGATAGCATTTACTTTACAAGTAGCTTTGAGAAATTCATCCCATGCTTAAATGTGTGTCTAGCAGCCTTTGAAAAATATTGTTGAGCAAACTAAACAATAATATCTAAACAAATTTAAATGTGTGTCTAGCAGCCTTTGAACTGTGTTTCTGAGTACCAAAATTTGGGAGAACTTCCACGAAAAAGGAGAGTTCTCTAAGTACCCCTTATCCCTTGCCGATAATGATATAGGGCTTGGAAGCATTGGATGGAACAACATCTATAATATTAGAGGCTAGAGGCATTTGACAACCTCAACTACAAATTAACCTAATGAAGCTCTCTCACTGTGTGGAGAGATTTATGTTTATATTCTATAATGTAGGAAATAATTAGTTGTCCTGAAATTATAAATAGGAACTTGGAGAATAAAAAATAGTTACTGAAACGCATTTTGAAGGCTGTATTGTTTTGTTTATTTTGGAGAAGAGAAGTATTTTCCAAGGCAATCGGTTGTCTACACAATTTCTTGTTGTTCCCCTTTATAACTCGTTGTTCCTACTTTGTTTTGTCTCCCCTATAGATTATCACTAGATTTGTAGGTTTGTATATATGACCAAACGGTTGAAATGTGGATTGGGAGGGGAGCTCAGGACTCTGTACGAATAAGATTGGAGCAGAAAGTGGGCTCTGCATCAAGGTAAATCCTCAAAAAGAATTGGCATAAAAGAAAAAGTGCCACACTATCATTTTTTCTGAAATGAAATCAGCATATAAAGGGAAACATATGCATACAAAGTTCCAGCAACTCTTGTGCTGATGTGAGTCTGGTCTTCATGAAAAAGTCTTGCTAAGCCGAAATCTGCAATCTTAGGATGTGAAATCTGAAATCTGCAAATATTAAAGGCAAAGGATGCATAACTCAATGAAAAATAATAGAAACATGCTAGGTGTAAATTGCATTCACAGAGGCCAAATAACATTTGCATACAATGGTTCGAATTCTAGCATAATTTCAGGGTTATTCATTTTTTTTAAAAGCCAGTTTTTATTTTGACTAAAGACTCAGGAAGGAGCCAAAAAAGAGCATCCAATGTCAAAATTTTAAAACCAATATCACACAGATGGGGTGATACGTTTTGATTGTTATAAGCCATTATCTGTGCAGATTTGATAATAGATGCAAATACAACTACAATGATGATTATTATATGGAAGATTTCTTATGGATATGGGTGTGTGTCCAGGTGAAAGCCTAAATGCTATGAAGTTTTATATTGCTACAAGAAATGTTATTTTCTTGGGGAAATCACAAATATCCAAAAGTATTTCAAGCATACAAGATATCATATCTTCTGGTGATTATGAGGTCTCAATTTCAATTCTACCTGGAGATTTCATTGCATGTTGGTGTCACCAATGGAGACAAAATGATATAAAGTTCAAATCAATACAACTTTCAAATTAGCGCTCAATGTCAAACTGTATGAGTTACGAATGGAGGATCATGTTGCACAACTGTAACATCTTATTTTCAAGCAGCAAAGGAAGATTTTCTCGTCAATTTTTGAGTGGGTGAGCCTTGATGATGCTACAAAATGTTTCATCCAAGGAGATTTAGAGAAATTTTACCAGCATCGGGTGGTGGAGCTCCAATGGATTCGATCCATTTGATCCATTTTTGGAATCAGTGGGTAGAGGCATGAGTTGAGAATGCCAAACAACATGCATTTTTTGGAAATAAGTGGCTTGTATAACTTGTCCATGCTTTCCATTAGTTGTTACTTGGGATAAACTGTTGTGATTATTTGAATACTTTAGCAGAGATCATGGTTGTAACTTGTTGCACAAGATTTGGGGTAACTTCCATGGGTAATATCAGACATCTCAGCTAATGCCCACATGCCAAGATTCTGCATATCAAAACATGCCAATTGTAGCATTAAAAACACCATAATAAGCATTCTGCCTTTAAGTCCAGAAAAAGAAATGTTTGGAGGAAATCGCATTAATTTTTGAGTTTCTGGAAACAAGAGATCCCTTATTTGGAACATTTGTATCAAAATATGAAGACTGTGAAATACTGTCATGCATTTCACAACTCACCTAATGCAAGGAGCAACTCATAAAATATTCAGGGCCAACATTTGTAATCGTTGTTCTTCAGGAAAGTTGGGCCAGCATATTTTTGTGGAATGGCTACTTTCAGTTCTGACAAATGTTGTAAATTTAACATCCCTGATATCAAGTGCAGTTATTCCAACATCTTATGAAGGATTTGAAACTGCCATATAGCAGACATTTCAGAAAAGAAATTTGTTGAGAAAGGGAAGATTGATATTACACTTAATGTTAAGCCTCTTGCTATAAGTGAAGATATGAATATAACAATTGAGAGTGGCAAAGTAAGGGCTGCTACTCATATTATTTCAACAACTTGATTTCGATGTGATGGCACTCAAGCAAAAAATCAGTGACATTTTTGAATAGTCAAACACAAATGAAAACAAGGAGACAAATGTCAACATAATCCTATTTTTTTTAGCAGATGTGGGACACCTATCTTCTGATGTGTCGAGCTCTCTCAAACAATCATCTTCATTCTATTTTCAAGAGATTAGTTACACAAATGAATGGGGTAGTTGAACATTCAAAGGGCACCTGGAAGTAATGATTTTCCAGCAGCCTTTCAGTTATTCGAAGTATCAAAGCAACATTTCCCAGATTTAAGTTGCTTTGATTTACCGTTAGCATTTTGCTCCTAAAATTAGTAGTTAGTTTACAAGTGTCATTTTTTTTTGAAACGGATTCTTTTTCTAGAATAAGGAGGTTTCAAACTCCTGATTTCATTTAATTTGATGATGTAACATTTTTTGATATATTTCCATGAGAAAGTCTGAGAGGGGGTTGAGTCTTGGAGGCTTGAGAGAGCTTGAGGATACAATATAGCAACATGTTATTCCGATCATACCCTAGTGGAAACCCTATGCAAAGAAAGATAAATCAACCTACAACAGTATTCATTTTTGCAGAACAATGAGACCGAAAGCAGTAGTAAAGAAGAGGATTTTCAGAGGCAATCTAATTTTCAGCTGAAGCAGAAAAAGGAGGTCTTCATTGAGGTATTCTCTCATGTTTTCTATGATCCAGTAGCTGCTAATTTGGAGTCTTTTATCAGTTCAAGGTATGCATTATTGTTCAGCTATGAGTATGGGTTTTGGTTTTATGATGATTCTCCATTGTATAAAATTTTCTTTTTTTCGATCAATGGCATCGAAGAAATCTAGTGTATCATACAGTTGTTGGCATGGTTACACTGGAAGTTTGATATTACTTGATCAAAGAGTTGAGCGAGGTAGATTAGTGTAGGTTTATGTACATAAATAAGCTCCGTGAGCATGTGATTTTCAGTTTGAGTTTTCCTATAGAATGAGTTCAGTTTGTAGCTTATGTGATTTGCCCAAGAAGGTGATCTACAGGAGAAGGTGACAATGAAAGCCATAATCTGGCTTCTGACCAAAAACTCCTCAGGGGCGCACCATTGGTTTGGGTGACTAAGCAATTGGAGATCCAAACTGGGATGATCCGAGAGTGGCCAAGAGACTTTGGCAATCTCAGAGTGACCTCCGGGGATCAGTGGGAGAAGCCCAGTGCAGCAATAGAAGAGGGCGCACTCACTTCATCCCAACAAAGGAGAAACCAGTAAGGGCACAAACCCTAGTTGGTGTGACCTCCCTTCTGCCTTGGAAAACTTGAAGGAAACAATTTTCTCCCTAAGAGAGTGGCTAGCTAATGGGATAAGCTTTCTCTCAGAGGTGGAAGCATGGAAAACGAAGTCACCAGGAGGCAACCATGAAGGGAGGTGCACTGGTTATTCTTCAGAAACCCTAAAAACAAAATTGTCGTAAATGTAAAATGTTAGCACTTATATGTTCATGATCAAATTGTGGCCTTAAAGGTGCTACAGGAAGTTCCATATCCCAGTAGCGGTTTTATCATTTTCTATTGTATCGTTTTCTAACTGTGAAAATTTAGAAAGAATCAATTTATTGTAAACGGTTTGTCCTTGTTTGGAATACATATTCAAATATTTGAATTATGTATAGCAGCTACAAATTTCTACAGATTTACAGGTAGTACTTCACCTACATACATGGAGAAGGTGCCTCCAATCAGAAGCACCTGAAACATTGCAGGCTTAAAATTAAATTTCTTGTCACAGATAACAAATGTACTACTGTAAAAATAGGAATGAAGTTTTAACCCTGTAATCAGGACACACACAACAAGCGGTGGAATATCACCAAGACCATTTGTAGTTCACTCTCTTTGAACTACAAATAATGCCAAGGGAATTCACAGAAAGCTTGATACATGTGTATGCCACGTTAGAGTACTAGTCAGAGTCAGTCTCAAAGTTTCCCATGGCCTTCAAACCCCTTGGTCTTTTCATCCACCCACATATTGAAGAAGTCAAGCTTAGTAGGTGAAAAATTGAAGACAATTAAATTAATAAGCAAGTCACAAGATCTATGAAACAAATCACAGAAAAGTCCAGGGGATAAACTTGATTTTGCAATAAATACCTTTTTTGTTATTTTCTTTTCTCGTACTTCGTATCGATCTTGTGACAAGTCGCAAAGCCATGAACCAGGGCTAACTAGCTGAATATTCAAAGCAAAAACTCTTGTCAAACTACAGAGATATTGCTGCAAAAAAGAAGAAGATCCTAAAGTAGTTCTTAAGAAGTCAGAGATAGATAGATTGATTGATTTTATTAAACTATCAAACTATCACCCAAACTGTAGACCATATGGGACAAAAAAGAGGTTACAATTTGCATGACTTGTAAATTGAACACTAGAAAACAACAAATGAGATTTAAAAAAACATGCATATAATGACAAACAGTTACCTCAAATGACTGAAAACAGCAGTGAAAACATGAAGGAAATGGTGCTCAGTTACAATAAAAAAATATTATAAATTAAGGATCCATTATAGGTGTTGAATGCCCCATTAGACTCTTCTTTAACAACCCTCATCTTTCCAACAACTGTAAAAGTCATGAACATTTTCAACTAGATTTTTTGATTTTGGTTTTTGAATGAGAATAGAAAAATCTTATCCAAATTAGTCAATTGACATCAGCTAATATTTATTAGGAAAAAGAGATTGAAACAACAAGGGTAAGTTAAGAAACAACAATAGGCCAACTGGGTCTTGGTTCAATGGTGAGGTTCACAGATCTGTTAAGCTGTCTACTAGGGTTTGTGGTTTACCTTACCCAAATGACATGTCTCAAAAAGGGATAAGGCCAAGGCCAATTTTCACAGAATACATACCCCTTGGACCTGGCACCTAAGCCCAAGGAAGTTTTTGGTGTGTAGTGCAACCCTCAACTTTGAGGTGTGTTTGTCAAACGAACTTAAAATTCAAAAAAAAAATAGTATGATCTATCTGAAAAAAACTGTTGGTTTAAAGTGAAATTTAGAAATGGTTCATCCACTCCAAGTATAGTATGTTGAGATTTGGCTAAACTGAGAAAAGAAATATGAATGGTGAAGGTTACTCACATGTAAGGATCTTTGGATAAATTTCGCCCATTTCTTGGGCCTCAAGGGCAACTTAATTTAATTGAAGACAATTAAATTAATAAGCAAGTCACAAGATCTATGAAACAAATCACAGAAAATTCCAGAGGATAAAATTGATTTTGCAATAAATACCTTTTTTGTTATTTTCTTTTCTCATACTTCTTATCGATCTTGTGACAGGTCGTAAAGCCATGAACTAGGGCTAACTAGCTAAATATTCAAAGCAAAAACTATTGTTAAACTACAGAGATATTGTTGCAAAAAAGTAGAAGATCCTAAAGTAGTTCTTAAGCAGTCAGAGATAGATAGATTGATTTATTTTATTAAACTATCAAACTATCACCCAAACTATAGACCATATGGAACAAAAAAGAGGTTACAATTTGCATGACTTGTAAATTGAACACTAGATGTGCATGCTTTCCTGATGCCTACACTCTTAAGCTTTGTACTCAACATCTGAACTTGTTGTGTTTGCTGCATATGATATTTACATGGTCTAACAGCTAAAAGGGCACCCCTTGTCTAGCTATTTTCAGACCTGTAGCAGCATCATGAAACCATCTTTAGCACAATGTCAATTTCTGAGCAAAATCTAGGAAACTTTGCATGAGAAGATTTGGCAATTATGGTGATTTGGAGGGAGAAATTATAAATCTGAGATCTGAACCCAATCAGTAGAACATAATTAGCTTTAGATCAAGACTGTGACAAAGGATCTACAGGAAGAATGAGAAGAAGACAAGGATCAACAGCATGTGGATGGTAACACATCAACAACAGGATGGTTTTGGTTGCACTCAGATTACACAGTTTGGCAGAAAATAATAGCAATGAATCCTTGGACTGGAGGTCGACCTGTTTAAGTTGATTTGATAGTTTATCTTTCAACAGTATCAATTTTATAATGGAGCTAAGGATGAGCACGCTAATTGTTGATGTTGTGAGGATAAAATTGAGAAATGGAGTGCTATTTTTATATTGCAGAGCCATCAAGCTGCAAGTTTTCCTCTGCAAAATCTAATGTCTCCTAGATTTCAAGCACTCTTCTGATATGTCTCACACTCAATCAACCCAGCTAGTTTTTTTCTCCTTTAATAAACATGCAGCACGGTAGTTCAATGATTCAAGTTGTTTTCTAAAGTTAATACTTGTTGGGTTGTAAAATGCAGTTGCATTTCTTCTTTTGTTCTTTTATACCTTGAGTGGACTATGGATTCCATAAATTATAAGCATAATTTTTGGACCAGGTGTGGGGAAGATTAATCATTTGCCAACCATTGGTTATAGGCCTATATGGCCATCTGATTTGGAAGTTCTCAAGGAGATTCATAAATCTCTATTCCCAATCAGGTTTAGATCAACTATCCATCTAAGGTTCTAAGGCATGTGTTTCAATGTACTGTATATGTTTCTTTTTAACCATGCACACTCCCTTTATAGTTAAGGTGAAGATAATTTGTGTGAAGAATAATCATGTCAGGTATGAATCAGAGTTATTTTTTAATGTGGTCAATGGTCGAGGAATTGTATCATGGGCAGAAGTTGACAATAGTAAGCCTGATGCTCATGGGGATGAACCTATTGGCTTTGTAACTGCTCATGTTGTAGTGGCAACAGAAAGTGAGGTGCAAATTTTATGATCCTGTATATTGCCTTTAGATTTTTCTTGATCAATCAATATCGAGTTTGCTTTGTATACTTCGTTGCAAGAATCAAATGTACTATGAAGTTTTGGTCTCTGATAGCTGGATGAAATTTGAGCTGTATTACCTGATTTTGTAGACAGAAGATATGTGGGGTTATGATATATTGAAGACAAATCGAACACTTGTGTATATCCTAACTCTTGGTGTTATAAAGCCATATAGAAATATTGGAATAGGTAAGTTCCAAGAAGATTAAATAATTTTCCTTTGAAATTGTTCTGTACCCTGTTATTTCCATTCTATTACGAAGCATCTTCATTTTCTCTTTCTTAGTTTTGACATTGAACATATTTTTTCTAGCTTCAATATTGGTCTAGGAAGTTATTGAATATGCATCAAGCATCCCAAGTTGTAGGGCAGTTTACTTGCATGTCATCTCCTACAATCAGTCTTCTATTCTTTTCTACAAGAACTCCTTTCATTGTTTGCGGAAGTTGCAAAATTTTAATTACATTAATGGATACCATTATGATTCCTATTTGTATGTGTACTATGTAAATGGTGGGCATGATGCTTGTTTATCTCTGTAAGTACTTACTACTGACTCACTTAAATATTCTGTGACTGGAGGCATTTCAGTGATGTTTATTGAGCACTATTTCATTGAATCTCTGTATGTCCTTTTACAATGATTTTTTGGCAGCAGTTGGTACTTATGTAAGGAGTCTTTTCCACTCTCTAACAACAAAGATATGGAAAAATGAAGAGAACAAAGCTACAAAATGGCCCAAGTGTAAAGAAGTTGGTGGGTTACTAAGCTCAAGTGGTCGGCTCCATGTTTCTGACAGTAATGGATGTCAATGTGTCTAATATATGTAATGAATTGTCAGCTTGAAATGTTGTATGCATTCTTGTTTCCTTTAATTAACAACGCGGTAAGTGTAAGCATAAACTAAGCTTACCAATACCATACATATGGGATTTTGTTTAGCATCTTTGAGCCCCTTGCAGCAAGTAAATGCAAGTGTTTGTGAATGAACACTTGAATCTTATGTAAAGAAATTTATTTTTCTCTACTACATCCCAAAATAATCCTATATAGTTGGCTGCAATCATTTGTGAGCTTGGCTCATGAATCACTTCTATAGTTAAGTTGCTTCTTGGTATAATTATTTTGTTTGGTGCATCTACTAAGTGCTCTTCCAAGTAGTTCTTCAATTACATTTGAACTTGCTTATGGAGAATGATAATGATCATTACTAATCCTTTGTGATTGTAGCCTTTGCAATGCCAGCAAAATAATCTTGCATAATGCACATGCAGTTTGACATGAGTAACAGAGTCCCAAAGGAGCTAGCCTCTATGATTAAAATGTGATTTGACATTAGCTCCTTAATTTTGAGCCTCAGAGGTAACCAAAGAAATATGTAAGATATTAACTATGTGGCCTGTGTGCTTTGAAATTTAAATGCTCTTTTAGCAGGGCCAGAGATGAAGCTATTGTGGCTTCAGACAGGTCCAAATTTTTAGGTTGTTTTTCGCTTAAAATAGGAATCCTGTAACATAGATCTTTTTCCAGTGTCTTCAACTCTTAAGTTGGTTGGGACTGTTAGAAAAAAAAACCTTTCCACTAATTTCTATGAACCACAGAAAACTGATCATGTGATAGACGATTTCATACCCATTGGTTCCACTGCCTTGTCACCTACAAAGGGGAATATGAAGCTGAAATTAGTGCAAGCTTGGAATGCTTGTAGACATGCTCTTCACATATACTATCTAAATTGGAAGAAAAAACTTAGAGCTCAATTTGGGCAGTTTACTTGGTCCAATATGTAAAAAGGAGCAAGGATTGTGGCTAGGCTAGATAGGGTTTATAGTGAAATTGTTGTTTCCTTCTCCATTAATTACGTGTGTGTTATGTTTTTACTCTAGAGACATGATACATTGTGGAGATAATTACTTCAGTGATGGGGTCATATCATTTTCCTATGTCTACCTCCACATTGATAGGGTAGGAACAAGGCAAAGAGAACTGTTTTCAAGATTAATGTCTCGCATCTAGAGTCCCTTTGTATATGTGCATGGTTTTACATTAAGCAATGTACATGGTTTTCCATCAATTTGTATATGTGTAAAAGCTAAAAAAATATAGAACCATGAAAACTCTGGTCTCACAAAAAAATCAAGCACCTATATCAGCATGTCAGATGGCATTTAGAGCTGGGTTTTAGCAATATTTTTGTTAATGGCCATATTCAATGTGCCTAATTCCTCGCCAACATTCAATTAGAAACACAAAAGGTTGATGGATCACCTCACTCCCACAAGGTTCTAGATTGTGCACATTGCTTGTCTAGATGCAAAAAAGTGAGAAATGTGAAGTATCAAATTCTCAAGGTGCCAAAACATTGAGATTAACACCTCCTGGATTTGATACCTCTTAACCTGATGAATCCATGGTAATAATAACCCTACTAGGGATGGCTCATTTATTTGTGATCTAGCAGTAATAATAAAATTCAATCATCCATTTAAATACAAATATAACAAGTAGCATGTAAGGTAGGAAGAGTTGGTATTAACTAGTAGAATAGTAAATTACTAAATCCTATCCATAGATTGAGCTAATCAATCCAAGATCTAGGCTTCTGATGACCATATACATAGAGAGCTAGCATAGCCATTTACATAACTACTTTAACTACCTTAACTACATTGGCCCACTAAGTCAAGTAGACTAGACAAGACATTTGCCTACATACTCAACTTGACAAAGATGAGAGTCAAGACTCCAAACGACTATCCTTGAACTCAACTTATGTAACCCAAAAGAAAATTTGACTAAGAGTCAACATGAACCAAGCTTTAGCATCTTCAAACCTTCAAGATTAATTGAGAACTACTACCTTCAAACAAAATTGTATAGATCCAAACACAGAGCAAATCATGGGGTATACCTCATTTTATTTAATGAGTATGCAACTAATTGGCATGAATCATGAAACATTTTAACAAAAAGAAGGAATTAAAGGCAATATCCAATGTTTTCTAATTTGGATTCTTCAAACAATTCAATGTTAATGACAAACTTGTGAAAGAAAGTGGAGGAGACATGGCAATATAGCAAATTAATGTATGTTCATTTTAAATCTTGGTAAAAGGTAATCAGAAATATTATGCACCAAGAAAGTATGGGAGGGCAGTGTTTCAATGAAATCATACAAAAACAGTTGCACAAACAAGTACAGACAACACAGAACCATATTTTAACCCCTATTGAAAGCTGATATGATTCATCTCAAAACTAGAGCAATGAGAGACTTGGCATGTCAAGCAATAATAAGAGGTTATGAGGTTAATACCGTTGCAACAACTGCTAATACTGTAAGTTTTATGAGTTTGGCAAACACATGCAGTGTTGCACCCAAGAGTCTCTAGTGCTGCATCATCACTCGCTTTGGATCTGCCCTCGACTGCACAAGTACACTGCACAGGAACCATGGTATGAACTGCTGAAGTGTTCCATCATTGGGGGAATACTATCTGAGAAGCCCAGTTAAAAAATTCTAACGTATTGACTCATGATTAGCCATTTCCAAGAGACAATAAGATAAGCGATCCATTTGAAAGAAAAGTAAAACAGAGACATATATAATGTACAAGATACATTAGAATTAGATTGAAGTCAAATTTATCAGGTAATTGAAAATATATGCAATCAGTCACACCATCAAAAACAATATTACCAAATTGAAAAATAATTTTGTACCTACAAACAACTACAAGGCTTTCGTAGTAACAGAAGCAAGGTTGGTGGCAGTGATTTTCCTAACAGAGAAGACAAGGTATGGAAAGTATGAAAAGATGTCTATGTCCATTTTATCTGGAAATTTAAAGTATTAACACTGTGGTACTATCAAAAACTTATTATACTGAAATGAAAAACAATATGTACCGCAAACAACTAAAAATCTTCTCTAGTACTACAAACAAGCTCAATGTTTTGCGGCACTTTTGCCTAAGTTCAAAGTCAAACAGAGATGACATGGTATAAGCTGAAACATTTTGGGAAAAAATAGAAAGAAAACAAGAGGGAGTGCATAAAGCCTCCAATCAACTCTGGAAGATAAAATCCATGATAATATCGATAAACTTGTCTTCCTCTCCTGTACTCTTGTCATCTTAACTGCTCTTTCAAGGTTTGTAGAATGGACTGCTCCCAGAATTGGATACATGCCATAGTCTCTGATCAATACATGTTCCTTTTTCAGGATTGGCAGATTGCACCATTCTCAGGATGACACTACTTTTCAATGGAAGTGGGTAAGTTAACTTACGACCAATTTCACTGTTGTTTCAAGATTGATACATTGGGTTATTTCAAGAGTAGATACATCCTATGAAATAGTCTCAATATATCAATAAATCATTCAAAATCGATTGGAAATTGAAGATGCATTTGTAGGCAAGGGAAGCTCGTCATGTCAATTTCTAGTTCGGTCTTTCATTAAAAATTAAAACAAAGACATTAGAACCAGGAAGAACTCTCTTGGCAATTAAAAATGAAAAAAGTTCAGGAAAACACTGAGTAATAAAAAAATTGAGGACAATGAATATTTTTTTGAGACTTTAGAAGATCTTGAAGATTCTCCAAAACTTAAATTTCACGGTTCAAGACAACCATCAGACACAGCTTCAAAATTCTTCGATGCAAAGAATTCACTTGCTAATGACAAGCTACATGGTGAAATACCAAGTTTTAGACGGATTCCTGGCTTGTTTCCAAACCTTGAGGAAAGAGAAAGAAGCCATGTTTTGGAGCAAACAGGATACTTAGATAGCTTTGTGAAGGCACAGGTTATTCTTTTGTATCAGGATTCTCCAGCATATACTAATATAGACAAGCAGGTTATACATTATTTCTCTAATTTTATGTTTCACTTTCAGTTATGCAGGTTTGATATTTGTGTTATCCATTCATGCTATTGGCACATTATATACATAACACATGTTTAATTTGATAATGTATACATCGCAAATGTCTTACACAGGTAATGCTTTCACTAGCTACGCTCTCCTTTTACTTTAATAGGCCAACAATTCTGGCATTATTGAATTTTGTGAATGCTATAAACATTGAAGACATGGAAAAAGATATTGATGAAAAACAAACTGATACACTCATGACAATTATCAAGCAATAAACTGGTGAAAAGAAAAGCAAAGAAGAGTCAAATGCAATTATCAACCGCAAGGACTCTATTGTGAAAGGGCTGCTTGGGAAAGGCAAAGATAGAGTGATTTTCTCGCTAGTCCTCAGTATGGCATGGGCATAGTTTGTTCTGAACAGTGAAAATGAAACCCAGCTTGCTACTTTGTATCAAGATAACTTACATGCTGATATAAAGGTATACCAAAAGTACCATCAAAGTTTTCTCCTTGCAGAGAATTCCATTTAGTTATAACACTCTTTGTCCTAAGTTTTATGTTTTTTCCAGGTCTTTCCATCCACCTTTGGTGTAAAGGCTTCTTTGGGAAATATAAAAGTGACACAAGCCTTGATGATGCTCACCCATACTATTGGATCTGTGATATGTGTGATCCTGGTGGTTCGTCCTTTGTCCAGGTACAGTACACTGTAATCGTAGTAAATTCTTGATTAGATGTATTTTTCTGAGAAACAGAACTCTAGGAAAATAAGGAGGAGGAAGTGACAATGTTTGAGTAAAGAGATTGATGGATTGATATATTTGTAAATTTACTCTGGGAGTGAGATTTATAGATTAAATTAAAATGGAGTTGTTGCATGTTTAGATCTTGCTTTATTATAAAAGGTGTGTATGTTGTTAACTATGCACAATTTTGATAGCAATGCAAAGTGGGGTGACCAATGCCATCTCGCCAGTCAAGAAAGGGTAATGCTTCTATTTTCCTTTTCAA
>JASDQU010585359.1:13529-41635 GCA_032191745.1 Picea mariana
TGTTTGATGTCAATTTTATTCTTCTAGTTGTATGCCTTTGTCAAATGTTTTTCATTACATATGTTATTATGCTGATTGAGTGCTTTCTACAAATAGTTTGCATGTATTTTTCTGGTGGGCATTTCATCAAACATATTGCATACCATCAAATTACACATAAGACTGAAGAGACAACTTTGGCATTTTATTATGCATGGAATCTGATACACAACAAGAATAAACAACTATTGGCTGCTACAACAGCTGTAATACATCAACAAAAATATCGCAAAACTCAAACAAAACCTGGATAATTCCACTGTCACCCCAACAAGTGTTTTCGAGCTTCTCCAAGCTCCCCAAGCCTCCTTCGATCCTCCAAATGCACAGAACAAGGCTGCGGCCCTCCTCCAAAGCCTCCACGAATCTGCAAGAGGCCCCACAACCTTCCTTCTTACCCTCACGACTTGGCAAATGGAATCACGGTCCTCACCAAACCCCACGGCTTCAGCTAGATGGGCCTACAACCCTCTCAAACCCTCTCTGCTCAGCAATAAGGGGCCCATGGCTCTCCTCTATCCCATGCAGCCTACTCAAGGGCCATGTAGCCTACTCCAAACCTCACGGCTCCCTCACAATGGTCTCACTACTCATCAAAGAGAGGGTTCGGCCCTCAATAAATCCCAGCCAACCTCCTAGTGCCATGGCCCTGCAGAGAAAGGTAAATTCCCCCCCTTAGAACAAATCCAAAAGCCTCTTAGCCAAATCTCTCCTCCTCCCAAACTGTGGATAATCTGCAATAAGATGATGTAATGTTCCTAACTTGGCTAGTCTGGGAAACACTGATAATCTGATGTATCTACTGTAGATAATTCATTGTTACAACATATAAATGACTATATTTTGTGGAAAGAACGATGTTAATGTCTATGGAAAGAGTGATAATCAATATTCACAAATGTGGCAAGAACAACGTCTATGTCACAAACGTGGCAAGAGAGACGTTCCGGTGGAAAATGTGGCAAGAGAGACGTTAACGTGGCAAGAGAGACGTCAATGTGGCAAGAGAGACGTCAACGTGGCAAGACCAACGTTATCGGGCAATATGATTTATTTTTTTTTAAATTTCCTCTATTTTGCGACAATATGGACAATTTTGTCCATAACGCCGCAAATAAAACATTGGAATTTTTACAATATGTACTAGTGACCCTTGCTATTTGCCTTGCCCCCGTGCTATAAAATCATGCTCAACCTCTGTCATTCATTCCCTTGTTTGAATTGTGCTCATCCCTTTCTCAAGTCGTGCCATCCCTTGGCCTGATCTCACCCTCTCTTGGTGAATTTCACCTCTATCCATCTCTTTACCTCATCACAATTCCCAAGAGGTATGAACCCTCTTCCTATGCAGATATTTTTTCCATTCCTGAGTTTGCATAGTGAAGAGAGGTGTTTTTGCGTGTAGGATGGGGGCCATTTTTATCCCACTTGCAGGGCCATGATGATGGCATATCCATGCAATTTTCCCTCGGTTCCTATGGGAAGAAAATGTGCGTGGGGTCTTAGAAGAGTCCATTGTTGTAGCCATGAAGCTTCCAAGAATGGGAGATAGATGGTTCAAAAACCACCAACTGTTGCACTCAAGTTATAACAGGGTTTTTAAGCCCGAATTCCATAACATCTCAGGAGAAAAAGGATATTCTAAGGAATGGATAAAGGAAGAATTGATCAACCCTCTCATCATCATCACTAGGTTGATCACATGCAAATGTAGATATTCCACTTTCAAAGCCTGTCATTTCAAATTGCTAGCTCATTTTTAGTTCAACAAACCTTTGAATTTTCCCTTCTACTTTTTAAAGAGCTTGGAAAATATGTCCTCTCAAGTGAGGAATAACTTAACTAATCCACACAATAGCCTCTTTCACCATGGCTTAATCAAACTCCTTGTTATAGCTGAATTAGAGAAATAGGGGAAAACTTCAGATGAATTTATCTATCAATTTGCAAAACCTCACTTGACAATTAAGGCTGGAAAAAAGCCACTTGGCCTAGGTACTATCTCCCCATGCAAGCCCCACTCTCCAAGGACTCCAAACCTCCCTACAAAAACCATTTCTTTACCGGAACAATTCAAAAATCTTGTTGACACCCATGCTTCCTCATCGAGTAAAAAGACCAAGAGTAAAGATCAAAGAAATCCTATTGTTAACCCCCTGATGCCTTCAATATCTATTGATCCCACACCTAAAAAGATCCAATAAGTGATTCAGAAAGACCTTCCTTTAGTTCCTACAAATAGGAGGGGATCCAATTGATTTAATAAAGGGCCCTTTCAAAAGAGTACCTGGAGCACAAGAGAAAAACCTTATGAAAAACCCATGCCTGCTTCGGACCCTATCCAAGTGTCCTCTGATCTTGAGAGCCCTCACAAGAGACTTAGGGAAGTTTATGCGGATGGATTAGAGCTAGAAAGAAAGACAAAGTCAGAGCCTACCTCTCCTTATCAACCTCATATTACTCCTACTTCACCCATGCCTACCCTAGATCCTAACAATGATAGGTTGTCTACATATTTCAAAGGTTCTAAGCCTTCCTCCAAAATAAATGATTATTCCCCAGCCATTAAGAAGCTACAAAAAGAGAATTCTCAGTTGCTCCAATAGTTGGAAGAAAGGAAGACAATAGACAAACACCTTCATCATGATAATGTAGTCCTCCAAGCAAAGATAAAATCCCTTCAATGGTTGGTTGATGAGATGACCAAATCCAAGCACAACCTCAGAGAACAACTGAAGAAACATAAGAGGCATAAGGCAAAGTCTTCACAACAAGAAGGAGAATATTCTAAAGTTGATCCTCCTCAGCAAGCTTAGTCATGAGGGATAATTTCTTTTTGTTTGCAATGGGAACTGCAAAATCTTAAGTGTCTGAGTAATGTTGGGCCCTAGATATGATTGATTTTATGACATTAATTAGATACTTTTGCCGAATGTATATATGCGTTTTCATGCTTTGATGAATTTTTTGAAGGGATTTTGTGCCAAAACGCTATGTTCCACACTAGTTATGCATAATTTGTGTTTTATGATGATCTTGAGTGCAATTCAATCTGTTTTTATATTTCCATGAATCTAATTCGCATTTTTGGTGTCACAGGGAAAACTCAAAGCATGTTTTTTCTTCCGGCACTTAGTCCGGTATTCCATCTGACACTCAGTCTGGTACTCCATCCGACACTCTGTCTGGCACTCCGTCCTGCACAAAAATGATGGGCGATTTGGCGGTTGTGGTATTAGCGGCTAGTGGTGGGTGAATCAAAGACATGGGTTTTTCTCATGCTCGTCCCCTCTAGCTACTGAACTCTTGACAACTCGATTTGGGTTGTTAAGTTAAGAGATTATTGGCTCGCTCCATTTCAGCAGTTAGGGAATCATTAATGTAATTTACTGTATTTATAAGAGCTTCGACCCCCCAGTGGTCAACCTCTCAGTCTGTAAAGCTTACAAATACCACCGCGGTGGTCATACAATAGTTAAGAAGAATTTCAGGAAGTTGTGTGTTAGAGAAAAACGCGATTTCCTTTGTTTTGCCATTTTCATTTTGCCAGAATTGTGTAAGACTGCATTTCTAGTTTTAATGGTGAATTTATATTGTTGAAGATCGTGGTGTGCATTTGAGGAGTGACCTCGATTTGCTGGGGGGCCCACCAGCAGTCTGGGTAACTGTTCTATGAGTTTGTTTATGAATTACATATCATATATATATTTCTATTTTATTTCCTGTACATTAATTATTAGTTTACTTCTTTGTTATATAACTTGTTGTTATAGTTTAATTGTTCTAGTTTCCTTTTGCAGGTTAGCATGAAAGATCTTGTTAATATGCACCGACTTTGTAATTAGTAGAAACGAGTTTTAAAACTTGGACACTAACCCCATGTGTGATTAAATAGTATATTATACTTTCTTTATGCTTTTAAAATCAAGTTCAAAATAGAGTTTAAAACAGAGTTTTAGAATAGAATTTTAGTTCATGTTTTCTTTAACAAGGCTTTGATGGATGGATAGTATTAGTTCTAGTTTTTATTTTTAGATTGCTTATTCAATTACTATTTAGTTTTTTTTATTAACTAGTTGTTAATTAATTTTCTCATTAGTTTACTTGTCATATGCTAGAATAATGTTTAATTTCTATTTATAAGCATTTCTCTTTTTGCGATTTGAATTATTGAAATAGGTCTAGCTTAGTTTTACTTCATGCAATTTATTTCTTAGATCTAGGTTGCAATTTCAATTTGTAGTTAATGATTGAATTTAGTTATGAGTTTGCTTATGTAGTATAGAATGAAATTGAATTTCACAATCTCTTTATAACTGTAGATGATCAATACATGAGTAATAATCACATGGATATGCAGGGTAATTGATGTTTCCGTAATGGCTAAGTTCTCGCTAGATTGCCTAATCCACATTTTTCATTTTTCTATTGAAGTCAATATCGAGTTTATCCCTCTTGAATTATCTTTCATTGTTAAGTGCCATCGTGATATTATAAGACACCGGAGACATTCACACAATCATCAACACTATATTTGAGATTTCATAGGTTAAAAGATAGTTTCTTGCTTTCATAGATCAAAAAATAGCTTTCTTTCTTTTGTAGGATAGATAGTCTTTTGCTTTGGTAGATTAAAGAGTAGTTTTCTTATCATAGATTAAAAATTAGTTGTTAATTCTTCTTTCTTTCAATTAAGTAGATTTCCTTTTATAAATTAGAAATAGTTGTATTAAGAATAGAGTTCACTTGTCTTTTAGCTTAGTTAGTTTCTTATTGAGTAGTCTTAATTAGTTTACTTGTTGTACAAGTTATCCTAGGTTAGTTAGTTGTTTACTTGCTTTAATAGGTTAATTTCTTACTTGTATATTCTTGCTTTGATAGTATAGTTGCTTGTCTATTTACTTGATTTCACATGATAGTTATTTATTGAATTTAAGTAGACTAGTTAAAGTAGTTTGCTATTGCTATTTGTTTATTGATATGCTTAAATAGTTTGTGTTTGCTTATTGTTGTGATTGAACTAGTTTGCTTCAAGTAGGGTTTTCATTTGTTTTACTAGAACTATCCATCGATCCTTGGTTCAAAAGTACTTAGGTTACATAGTTTAAAGTTTCTTAGTAGGGTTTTCTCATTAGATAGCTTTTCTTGAATAGAATAGCCTTAGATAGCCACTTCCTTAGTTAGACTGTACTACTACAATCTCTTCTACCTTGGCATATATTTTGCTACAATACTCTATGTTTACTTACTCCAGGTTGACAATTTAATTGAGGGTTTTTAGTGTGTTTTTAGTGCATATATAACACCCATCACTTCCTTTCCTCCCTTTCGAGGATTCTTGTCCATTGATGCTTCCTATTATGTAATCCACTAACTTATATGAAAATAATTCATGTTAAGGTTCCTTCATCACTTGAATTCAAGTCTTCATGGATTGTTATTTCTTCTCTGAGATGACATCAATGACATAATCATTCAAAAATTTTCCCTTGATAGTATGAATTTTCATGACGGTTTATCTTCCTCTGTCTTATTCTGCCTCTCACGGCTTGCATTAGTGTGACTAGCTAATTCAACCTGTCAATATGCTTCTTTTCAAAGTCATATGATTCCATCCACTATCATGTATCTTCTTTGTTTCATGTCAAGTATTGTCTTATAGAACTGCCAAAAATATCATGAATTCATCTATGTCCATATGTCAGAGAACTTTCCATGACTCTGCTACCCCACTGCACACAATGTTAACTAATCTACCACTTTACTTTTTCTAATATATCCTTTGAACCTGTTGCATTGATCACCACATATTACTACTTCTCAATTTGAATCAGATATGTCCATTATTATGATCCATCTTTAAACAAAAATCCCTTCATATCTATATGGATATGTGTTCTGAACTACTCCTTGAAGTAATCAACCAATCTTCCATAATACATTCTGCACCTTTTCCATCAAACCACTCTGAATCTACTTTCCCAAAATCTGAAAACAAACACTTCAAACTTCCCAAAAGATAGTTCTCTAATTTGTAATAGTTGTTTCTTAGACTCCCCCTCTTCAACATTCACATTTATTGGGAGTCTCCAAGATGTATGGATTGGAACAATGGATGAAGTCACTCTGGTACAACATCATCATTCTGAGTTCTAACATATTCCTCTTTACTTGTAGATTCATCACGATCTCACACCTATGCAAATCCTATGAGTATGATCTCTAGGAGTTATTCATTCAATTGTCCATATTTGTTTTGCTTTCTTCACCAAACCTTCTTGTACCCGATATCAGTGTTTTCCTTCATGGAAGGCTCTGTCATGATTCTACAATCACGAGCTACGTTTCTATAGTTATGGAATTTGTAGCATTCAATACTGTAGGGAGCCACATAATAATCTCTTTCTTGAACATTTCTTCCATACAATCTACAATCTACAGCTTTATGTCTGAAGATATTACAAGTAAGACAATAACCATGAAATAAAGTTGGATACCTGGAAGAAAATGATCCTATTTGTTATGTAGTCCTTTTGAATTCGTTCCTTAGATGATAATGCTATTATCTTATATTGTTTCCTTCACAATCACTGAATATTATTTGATACATGAAGGTATAAGTTCTTCTTGGAGATACATCTCTTATGTTTCTGAGTGTGGATTATCTTATGAGTGGCAAAATTCTTTTGTAATAATCTTCTTGAGTATTCTCCATTTCTGGAGTGTTCTCCTTCGAGAGCGTCAATTATTCCTTATTAATAGTTCCTTTGATGACTTCCATGTAACTCTTATCCTTCTCTTCATTCTTCCTTTCCAACAACCTGTAGAACGTTTCTTCAACTTTTTTTACTAGCTGAGTGGAGCTTCCTCATTCTTCAATGTTTTTGATGGGATTGGCATTTCCATCTTCTTTGCATGAGGTATGACCAATGTATCCAAGAACTAATTTATTGAATGGTGACCTTTGACCNCTGTAGAACGTTTCTTCAACTTTTTTTACTAGCTGAGTGGAGCTTCCTCATTCTTCAATGTTTTTGATGGGATTGGCATTTCCATCTTCTTTGCATGAGGTATGACCAATGTATCCAAGAACTAATTTATTGAATGGTGACCTTTGACAACTGATAATTTCTTCGAGTACTTGAGATCTCTTCAAGTTCTTGTTGAGCTTGTCAACTTCAAACCTCAATCAGACTACTTCTTCAAGCTTCTCACAATATTCTTCTTTTTTCATCATATGGATCTTCATTGTTTTTTTCATTCTCTTTGTTTCTTCAAGTTGGGATTTCAAGGAGATTATTTCTTCCTAAAGTATTCTTTCTTTTTGACTAAATTTTTCTTCAATATTGTTTAAGTCCTCATATATTTCCTTAATATTTCTTTTCAATATCTCTTCTCTCTTTTATACTTCCTTTCTTAGTGATACTATTTCAGTTTCCAAACACTTATTTTCTTCCAACTGATTTTTTAGTGCTTATTAAATCACTTTGGCTTCTTCTAGATGAAGATTTAGATCTATAATAATCTACTGGACTTCTTTAGAATTTTTGTTAAGGTTTTGAGAATCCTCGTTCAACTTGACCAATTCTTCCTCGAGACACTTGTTTTTCTTCCTTTCTCCTTTTAGATCACTTAAAACATTGATTAGTTCTTCCTCAATATATACATCACCTTCTTCATTTGAATCTATTTGATCTGATGATATTCTTTCTTCTTGTTTTATATCAACATCTTCTTTATTTTGATGCACTGGCTCTGTGATAAGATGAGATTCCTTAGAGTATAAATTATGTAGCTTATCCCAAATCTCTTTATCTCATGAAAATTGTCGTACTTTGTGTTTTACAAGATCAGATAATCCTTCCAGGACAAAACCCATTTCTATTTTGTTGTTCCTTTTTAATTCCCTCTTGGATGCAGTCTTTGGAGGTTTACTTGAAGAGATGTGTCCTAATACAACTGAGTCCCAAACGTCATACCCATGTGATTTTAGAAATACTTTCATTCTTGAGTTCCATATATGATAATTCTAACCATTTTGACCATCAAACAATAGTGTTCCATTATATGTGTAATCCATGATCTACCTTATAACGGTTAGACTGATTCTGAAGGACCTGCTCTGATACCAATTGTTGGAATATAAACCAATACTAAGGTGGGGTTAATCATTATTGAACATTTTTTACCATTTTCAATCACAACTTTTAAAAATTACATTATTAGTACCATTCATCAATTTACTACTTATACAGTGAAGATATTGTTGCATTCAAGATATCATAAATAATTCCATTCAATAGTGTATAAAAAATAACCACAGATACACAACACAAAAGAATTTTACATGTAAACCCAAATGGGATAAAACCATGGAACTCTTTCATTATATTAGGTCAATATTTCATTCATAGGAACCACCAACTTTCAATATTATCTAGCATCAACTGAAAGGAGGCTCCAACCCCCTAGTTTATAGGATCCAACCTAAAGGAATATACAACTCCTTATATTCTCTAGATACAACTAGAAGGAGGCTCCAGATCCCTAGTTTACATAATCCAACCTGAAGGAAGCTACAACTCCCTGAATTCTCCAGATCCAACTGGAAAGAGGCTCTAACCCTCTGATTTATAAGCACCAACCTGAAGGAGGTTCCAAATCCCTTTCCTTTCCCCTTCCTGCCTCCCATAAATATAAATGTAGACTCAACCTGTCACTAATACTGTCATTGTGACTGTCACTGCCAATGCCACTGTCACTTTCACTGTCACTATCACTGATATATCATCATCAACCTGTCACTGTCATTTTCACTGATACTGATACATCATCAACAACAAAAACATGTCACTACTACTGACACTGATACTGATACATCATCATCATCAACGAAACTAGATCCACTCACATATATCATAATCCAATATCACCAATAAAATATCTCAAACATATGCTCAATGTCACCAAGATACCAAGATATTTCAATGTCTTTCATACTCTTTTTCTTCAATTAACTTCGGGCTTCATGATGATGCCTATGGGACTTCTTAACCTCTTAACCACTTAACCATACTTCATGGGATTCTTGTAGACTTCTTGAAAGCATCTTCACATGAGGGCCACGATTAAATTTATGCCATAAGGGGACCACTTTTGAGACTTCTTCAAATACACCCATTACTTTCAGAAGCTTCCAAAATTTCCTTAGGGATTGTTCTAGGGTTGAATAGTGTTGACATCAATAGAAACCAACTTTCCAACACCCTACACCATTCTCTCCTACAGGGGATGTATCCAACCTCATGGAAATTTATAGGGATTCTGACTATGACATAATCTTTTATTATGTAAAAGGGTAGCGTATATATGGCAACAATCCTGCAATGACCCACTCCCTATGTTGCTCATATGGAATCTAGAAAGCCAATTGGTCCTTTAATATCTTGAATCTTTGATCAAAATACCATATTGATTCATTTGACAACTTCTTGATCTCTTTCATCTCTATAATACACTGTGATTCATGCTTAAGTTTCTGGAACTCTTTCAACAAGGATTTCCTGATGTCTACTAATGTTCTGGTTTGTCTCGTAGGTAGAGTAGAATGATAATTAATATACCATAGTAATGCATGTTCTATGAATGTTTTTGTCAACTATGAAATATGTGCATCATCATCCTGGACATTCTTCATTATTCATATCGCTTCACAAAAAAAAAATGTTGCTCTAAATCCTCTGTCCCTGCTCCATGGAAGACATACATTCTCATAGTGGGGTCTAACCTTGCCATTGCATTTTGCATTGAATTCGTCTCTGGTGACACTATCTAATTATGAATTGGCATAATACTTCCACTACTTTGAATACCTTTACTGTTATCTTTACTTACCTCACTAACTATAATTGGAAAATATTCATACCTTACCTCAATTATTGTAGATGCACATGGGGTTGTGGGTTCAACGCTAAGTCTGGATTGAGTGGAATGTAACGCATATTATTCTACTGGAATAAGATAATGTTATTTCCCTTATGTGCACATAATAATTTTGATATGGAGTATTACACCAGTGTCTCTTTCTTCAATCTCATTGTGTTTTCCTTCTCTCTCAACAACACTCCTATTCTTACTATTCCTAAATCTCTTACCACTGCACAATACCCAAATCTCTTCATCCATCTCATATTATTCTTATCTCATCATCCTATTCCAATATGTTTCTCATTCCTTCTCTTCATCCCTTCTTTCCACACACTCATACCATCCTCTGGTCATCCCCCAGTCCCCCTATGTGCACGAAGGAACTTAGCTACTAGGGAAATCAAATTCCATCTTCATAACTCCCTTATCACAAAGCAACATCTTGATCCAAGTAGACAATTATTTCAAGTATACTCTATGCAGTCCTTTAAATAATTATCTTTCAACAACACTATATGACTAGGTACAATATATAGAAAACTCAGTAATATAACCCCCCAATACATTATCCAACTAAAAATAAACTACGTGCAATATCTTATTACTTACAATATTAACTTTCTGAATCAACTCAGGGGTCCAATTCCTCGGGACCACAATGCATAATTTTTTTTTCTTTTCAACTAACCTGTATAAACACTTAGTTAAAACATTTGGGAAACCAACAAAGAAAATCTCATGGAAATATGTGAATCATACCTCTACAACCATTGTCTCGAACTGATCCATGGGTTTTTATTCTGATATCTGGAAAAATATTTCTCTCTTGCCTCTTGTTGAGGGGTCATAAATCCATTTAACTCAACAGTAGGAACCAAACCTGCCACTGAGGCCCAATTAGAATCTGCAACGTTTAATGGTGGAATGGTTCTCCAGATCTTGCGATCCGGCCAATTAATCGATGGTATTTATGAAGTGATTGATAGGATGTTTTCTTGTGAAAGCTCCTCTTTCAGTTCAAACGTTCTCTTTTTGTATTTTCTCTTATAGGTGGGACCGATAAAAGATAAAAGATGGTATAAACCAACTGGGTAACAAAGTGGGAAATATTAACTACTAGAGAAGACTGAGCTTGGGATAACCCACATTCTCAAACATGCAGACAATGATTTGTACACCTACAACAAGCCTAATGCTAATACATTAACCTCCTGGTGTTCCAATTATTGACTGAGATAAGATTATCAGAAGAAAACATACATGTGATGAATGATGGTAAGAAAAATAGTTCCCTTAGCTTTAATCATCAATCACATATTAACACAACGATTTACTTTTCATCATTAAAGACAAGAACTATAAAAATATTGAATCAGATAACTTATCAACAGATTCAGAGGCTCTTACTAGTTACAATATTTATTCATGAGATAAAATCAGAAGTAATTCTTTTTTAGATCCAATCACACACACTTTTGATGAAAAAAAAAACTCAAACTTGTCTCTGGTCCTAAAAAGGACTTCTCAATTAAGGTAGCTCTGAAATAGTTCTTTAGAAATCCAAAAATGAGGGTATTTTCCCAAAACCATCGACCCTCAAAACATTCAAAGACCCCCTATTTTAACAGATTTGCATAGGTTCTCGTCCTTAGGGGACTGAGACCTAATTTTAGGTAATTGTTCATAAAACAAATTATTACCTTGACTATGACACTGGAATTAATCAGAAAGAATGGATCTTATCACACACATAAGACCACTCTTGTATCTAATCTAAGAAAATGTTGGAATTAATCAATTAAAAACCACTACTATCTCTAAGACAAAAATGATGCATGTGCTAGAGGAACTGACTCGATAGAAAATAGGCCTTGGAGTGAAAAGACAGAGCTCTGTGTTGAGTAATGGCATGCCTGCGAGTTGTTGGAGGCCACTGGAGACAATTGGATGCATGAGCAGATTCTGATGAAGTGTTCTGGAACTAATCTGCATCGACCTGTGACTGAGACTTAACTCTATGTCTGTGTCTAAGATTTTGGAATATAAGCGCACTCCATATCGATTGTAACTAACCCTTCTCCCAGATTTCACTATCCTGGTCATGAACAGGAAGACATGGAGGCGAGCATCCAATAGGAAAACAAGATGCGTGGAGGTCATAGGTGATATGGGGAGCAGTCGGGGGGAACAAGTGGTGAAAGTTGAGCAGTAGTGGGAGTGTGAGTGGAGGTGACGTGGTGACCTGATGTCATATAATCATGTGATTGTGGAAGTTTTTGAGGGTGGTTTGGGTACCCACCGCCTTTGGGCCTACAATCCCCCACAAGCTTCCATGTACCCTTTCAATAATATCATGGTTCCAATTGCGGGACCGCTTTGTAAAATTAATGTTCGAGCAAATTATGTCCCCGCAATGCAGTGTGTCCATTGATCGTGTCACAATATGTGATCCATGTGATATTCCTTCCTTACCTTCTACAAGGATCAACGATGCTGGTTGATTTGAGATCAATGGTCCGCAATTACTTCGAGAGTTATGGCTTCAAGCCTTTTTAATGCAAAGTTCTTACCATCCTCCAGAGTGTCATATTTCTGATGTGAGAGATCTTCCTCCACGTGGCCTCTGGCTCTGGACGGTCCAGATTCACTTCAAGAGTTTTCATCTCCTTGCTCGCACAATCCTCCGAAGTGTCGTATATCAAAAGTGGGGGATCTTTCACCGCATGTTCTCGTTGATGGATGGTCAAGATTCACTTTGAGACTTTGGGTGTTCAATCTCTTCGGGAGTTTATGAATGTTGTGCTCAGAAATATCCCACAGTGGTACAGTCTGTGAAGTGATGTGGTGGCCTGATTTCATATGATGTCACGGATGTTGATGCGTCATGGAAAGAAGGGTGACATGTGTCACGTGGAAATGGGAGAATGACACAACCAAATGACCTGGAATGAGTGTGCTATGTGTCATGACTGATGAATGCCACGTGTCATGACTGATGAGTGCCAAGTTATATGACTGATGAGTGCCATGTGGTCTGACACTTCAGGCTTCGATATTTTTGTACTGTGAGGCATGAAGTTCTCCTGAATTAGTACGGGCCCAAAGTGATGTGGTAGTCTCTCGTTACTTCAGGACTTCAGAAGTTTGAAACTTTGGGTAATTCTTGTTCTAGTGATTCACAAATATTTCAGAGTGCTAAGTATCTAAAGTGAAGGATATGTATCCATGTTTCCTCATTGATGGATGGTCTAGATTCACTTCAGGACTTCGGGAGTTTATGATTGTTGTTCTTGGAAATCTCCCGGAGTGGTACGTCTTCGAATCTAATGTGGCAGGCTCTCGAGACTTCTAGATTTCGGCTCTTCAGGACTTCAACTCTTCAGCTCTTCGGGAATTTGAGTGTTAGTCTACATCATGGGTTTCTCTTGATGTTAAACCCCACCCGATTTTGATACGCCAAATGCACGAAAACCGTCGATCTGATTGGCTTGATGGATCTCCATCGTCGAAAGTCAACCTATTTGTTCCCACAGTCTAAGCCTGAAATTGACCACTCTGGATTGTTGTGTTTGTCCACATGCATTTCCTGTGCCTACAAAAAGGATTGGTCGACCTGCTGTGAGCTCAATCAATGGGAAACATGATGATGAGAATTCCGAACCAAATACAACATGTAATTATCCTTCAAGAAACAATAGAAACATAAATGCACAAAGACTCAATCAAGCAATAAACGAATAAGAACCAAGCCACTCAATAATGGGAAACTGACTCAAGTGGTACCCAAAAAAGAAAAAATTTGACAGAGGCTTTTTTAGGGTGTGTTGAGTGCTCAACAAATGGTGACTTATTGGGCGAAAGAAAAATCTCTATTCCTACCTCGGGCTCAGCTGATGCAAAACCTAGTTAAGAGATTAACTAGTTTTTTATCAGAATCTCATTTATCCTTGCATTTGAAATTCCCCAGTTGATGCATCTGGGCCTGCCTGTGGGGTTTTCAATCTTTATTCCACCTTCATTTCTTGTAACCTTGACTAACACCCCTTTTGAAAAGAGTCAAGTAAATAATTCACTGACCCCGGGCCCTTTAGTTATCCTTATTCAGTTTCTATGGTGTTGCTCCACTGCCAGCAAGCGTCCATAGCCCCAGCGGAGTCACCCTGACGTCACATACCTTGCTCCACTGCCAACGAGCATCCATAGCCCTAGCAGAGTTATATGCATACCCTCTCCTACTGTGCACTCATTTGATATGGTTGATTTTATTTCGGCAGAATTCCCTGAGCGAGTGGGAGAGGAGGACATTTGTTATTTGCAAAATGAGATGGTTAAGGTGAATTTTTTCTATCTTTGTCTTTGAGGTACATCCAGTCCTTTCCAACTTACCACCTTTCCCTTAAGGTTTTACCAGACCACCAGGAAGACACTTCGTCATTTTCCTAAGGTTGCTCATATGTAGGTTAGATAGAAAACCCTATAAAACAACTGCAGGTCTCCCAACACTTCTTGTGTTGTATCTGAGTGATGAGTCAGGAACATAGTTCATCGTATCACATGAATTGATTTCAACCACTGTCTTGCTAAACACAATATTCAAAAGTGTAGAAGTACTATAGCAATAAACAAAACAAAAAAAATGCATTCTGCAATCGACCTACCCTATAACAAAACATCGTGAAAACACACACACACATTTTTTTTAATGACAATATTAATTTAGGGCTTGGCCATTCACCGGGAGGGCATTAGGTTCCTCCCCTCAGATTCTAAAACCGATGTGTGCCTACCCCAATTTTCCCAGCCACCTAAAAAGGTCTGAGCCATAGATTCTGAAACTTAGAATGTTTTCCTTTCGACTCATTTGCTCTGTCCCATTTTAGGACTAAGTCTCCTACTTCAAAATTATTCTCTTTGGCCTTCTGCTTATCAAACCACCTTTTAACTATCTACTGATGAGATATGAATTTTGATTTTTCTTTCTCCCTTTCTTCTTCCAACATGAGGAGGGTATCAATTCCTTGTTGTATAACTGATGAGGGTTGTCCTCTAGGATCCTGAGCAATTTGAAGAGATGGAATTTGGGAGAATGGATTCCTGTCCTTATACCAAGAAGTACGAGGAATTTCATATAGATTCCTTGGGTGTTACTCTATCATCCCATAAAGCATTATGGATTGAACTGTGCCAATTCCTCTAATTGTATGCAACTATTTTTTTAATATCCTCACTAGGTTCTTATTGGTTGATTCTGCCACTCCATTCCCTTGTGGATAGTAGTTTGCAGAGTATATGATTATGATTCCTTTATCTAGAGAAAACTCTGTTAATAGGGTAAAATAAAATTAAGTGGCATTATAAAAAACAAGGACGGAGAGCACACCGAACCTTGTGATTAGCTCTTGTTCTATGAATTGGATCACCACCTTTTCGTTTACATGAGTTGGAGGGATGGCCTCTGCCCATTTTGTGAAATAGTCTGTGGTAGTTAGTATGTATCTATTTTGTTTTGAAGAACTCGGTGTAATTTCTCCTATGATATCTAACCCCCATTGCTCGAATGGCCTAGAAACGACCACAGGTTGGAGTGGTACAACTACTCTCTTTTCCCTTCCCATGCTTATTTGACAAGTTTTACAGTTCCTAGCATATGTATGAGCGTCCTTGAACAAAGTAGGCCAATAATAGTCGTCTCTAATTATTTTATGAGCAGTGGTGTTTCCTACGAAATGTCCACCTGCAGGACCATCATGGAGCTCCTTCAAAACATTTTCTGCATCTTCACGTTTGATACATCTTAAAAGTACCCCATCATAATTAACACGGAAGAGAACCAAATTGATGAGGTGATATTGTGTTGATTTTAACCTGAGGGCTCTCCTTTCCCTAGGATTTAGGTTTTTTGGGAAAGTCCCATGATGCAAGAGATAAGTCAGTTTCTCATACCAAGATTCTTTCCCTGGGGAGATGTATGAAGCTTCACACACCATAATTCCAATTCATTCTCCCACCTGGGGTATTCATTTACTTGGTCCTGGGCTTCAACTACCAATTTGCATAACCCTTGTCCCTTAACCAGTTTAGCAGGTTTTATATCCAGATCAAATTCTTAGACTATTGTCATCCAGTTTCCTCTTCTTTCCCCCATATCATGTTGAGTGAATATAGATCAGACCATAGGGTGAGGCACAAATACTTTGGTATGGTTTTTTAGGATGTAAGATCTGAAGTGTTTCACCTCCTTGTATATTTCTTAATCATGCTTGTCTATAGCAGGGTAATTTATTTTGGCCCCTTGGAGATTAGTGCTCATAAATGATATCGAGGCCTCATTTTTGTTATCATCCTTCTAAGTCAGTACTGCAACAAACGAGTGATCGAAGGAAAAAGTATAGAGGAAAAAATCTTTGTTAAAATCGGGACTTCGCAACACTGGGGCTTGGGATATTATAGCCTTAATATTGTAGAAAGAACCTTTTCTTTCATCATCCCACTTAAATTTGGCATCTTTTCTGATCATTTTTTGTAAGGTTTTGATAGTTTCAGTGAAATATGGAGTGAATTTCCTCACAAAATTGATTTTCTCGAAGAAAGATTGCATAGCCTTTTTGTTGTGGGGTAATGGAAGCTAAGATATAGCCCTAATCCATTCGGGGTCTATGTAAATATCTGCTTGAGATATAATGTGGCCTAACAACTTACCTTCCTTGACACCAAAAATAGTTTTCTTAGGGTTTAAGGATATACCTATTTCCTACACCTTTCAAAAATCTGGGTTAAATGTTGGATGTGATCTTCTCTGTTCTTTGAATACACAGTCGTGTCGTCCAAATAGACTACTACATAGTTGTTGATTATTCCCCAAAACACTACATCCATGGCCCTTTGGAAGGTTTCCCCTGCATTAATTAACCCAAAGGGCTTGCGTTTATAAGAAAAGGTTCCCCACTTGGTTCAGAAGGTAGTCTTCAAACGATCTTCCTTTGAAACTAGAACTTGGTTGTAACCTGAAAAACCATCCAGTAGGGAGAAAATATCTTGGCCAGACATGATCTGCAAGAGTTTCTCCATTGGTGGGACTGGGTAGTTGTCCTTTTCTAAAGCTCTGTTGAGGTTCCTGAAATATACACATAGGCAGATCTCCCCAAACATTTTTCTCACAGGAACCAAATTTGCTACCTATGTAGAGTGTCTAACCTAGAATATAATCTTAGAATCTAGTAATTTTTTTAACTCCTAACACATGAGAGGCTCCAAGGATGGGTGGTACTTCCAGATCTTCTGTTGGAAGGGTTTCACCTCAGGATTTAACAGGATAGTGTGTTGAATGATATGAGTATCATAAGTTTTCATGTATCAGTAGGACGATGCAAAGACATGTTGATATTGTTCGAAAAGTTTGAGATATGCCTTCCTTTCCTCTTTAGATACTGTCTTGCTGAGATTTATATTCCTGGGGTTTTTCGGGGTTCCTAAATTTATGGTTTCATGCATGGGACATGAACTCACTATCTTTGTGTTCGTTGACCCTTTGAATCTTTACCTTAAGTCAAAAATATTTTCCAAATTGGCTACGCCTTTCGGTATCGTGTGAGACCTTGGTTTGTCGATTGGTTGACCTGTATGAGGATCGTTTTCTGCTAATTTCTCCTAGAATACTTCATCATCAATAGCCAAGTCCTTAAAATTATCTTGATCGGTCAAAATGTTTATGATCTATTCATATCCTTCAAAGACCCTCCAATTAGAAATATTATTGGGCATCGATGGTTTGTATAGTAGCTCCACAGTGAACCGGGAGGCTTCATAGTCTTCTAGAGGTGATAGCCTTAAGGAAAAAGTGGTCATAGAATCAATAAGAGTGTTCTTTGTTCTAGGGATCATTGTAATGTTGAAGGCTTCAAAATTTTCTAATAGTTTGTGCACTTCCTGTTGGTAATTCCTCAGGTGGGGAGAGTTTCAACGTATAATGTTCCTTGTCTAACTATGATTTCAAAATCTCCGAAAATTTTCAATTCTTTAACATTTAATTCTATGTCTTTCTTCAACCCTTGTACTAGAGCTTCATATTCGGCGGTGTTGTTTGTGCATTCAAAATCTAGTCTATAGGACAGGAAACTTCATTTACCTTTAGGGTCAATGAGGATGCCCCTTACCCCTGAGCCTTCTTGTGATTTAGATCCATCAAAGTATAAAGTCCACATTTGTTAACAAAAACCGTTAACTTCCTTTTTTATACCACTTTCCTCCTTTGCTCCTATCTGTTCCGTGATTTCTAACACCGATTCCTGACAGAAGAGGGTTTCCCCTATCGTTGTTAGCAAATTTTCTTGAAAACTTATTTCATAGTTTTGAGTAAGAGGGATATCCTATGAGAGGGCAGAGAAATTCCCGATATCAGAGTCACAGGAATAATTTCCTAACACGGGAAAATATGTCTATGAGGGATCGTTAAGAGTTTCCAGGTCGGTGACCATGTGTTTTAGATATCTTTCCCTATCGATTCTGATCATATTTGTGTGTCCCTTTAATGGTATCCAAAGGTGAGCCCAATATGTACTAAACTATCTGTTTAACTTCTCATACCAATATCGACTCAGTAGCAATCCATACGCTTCTGGGATATCTACTACAATGATTTCAATTATTTGAACAAATTTGGGTTGTGTCGCTATTTTGATAATTACATCTTTGAATTCTGCCATAAGCTTCACCTAGGTTATGCCTAGTTGTATTACATGTTTATCTCTTTTGAGAGGGAGTGCATTTAATTTTTTGCAAATATACAATGGCATAACATTGGAGGATGCTCCTAAGTCAGCCATACAATTATGGAGGTTTTTGTTGAAGACTTCAAATGTCAAAAGGAATGGTGGGAAAAAACATTTTCCCTTCTTATATTCAGAGAAGACGTTCACAATTGGTTTATTCCTTAGATCTGCAGGGGTTAAATTTTCTCCTTGGTCAGTGCTTGTTGTAGGATTTTCTACTGATTTCAATGCTTGTAACATAAAGTCCTTTTGTTGAGGGATTCTACACATTTCCATGACTGATATATTTTCCTTCAAAATTTTTGATTCTTCTACTATGCTGTAGTCCAGCTTGGGCGATTCTCATGTATGGATGTTTATAGAATTTCTTCGGGGAACAAAAGGTGCTTTCGGGTGATCGGGATCTGGTTTCCCCCATGAAGTTTGGGTCATAGTAAGTTCGTTTGAGACCGGTTGACCCCTACTTCTTTTTTTCACATCCAAGACTTCTGTGGGTTGTTCTTGAACCTCAAATAGGTCATCATAAGGCATTGGTAAGTCAAGGTCCCATATCAACATGGTTGTTTCTTCTGATGGATCAACTTCTTCTTTATCAACAATATTCATAACTAAGCCACTTGATTGTTCGGTTAGGGAAACCGTATCTAGAAACTAGTTGGCCATCAAATTCATGGCATGCACCCATTGTGGGGAGTCTCTTTCAAAGTTCTTCTCTTGGTGATAGGTATAGAAAGAGTCGGATGCTACATTTCCCAGATCTATTTTCAAGTTGGCTAGGGGGGTTCACTTTCTTTGAAAGGTGGATTTATTTAAAAAAAAGGGTTTATAGGGCCTCTCACCTTAGTTTCCTTCCCCTGCACTTCTTTTCATGTCTATGATCTCATTTGACAACTTATTAACCATGCGTTGTAGTTCTTCTATGTCTTTTCTTCCCTTTTCAGGACCTTGTTATGTTTGTTTCCCTGGGGGTCTAGTCAACATGAGTCCTCTCCTGGGAGGAGGTTGAAATTCTTTCTTAACTAATGAGAGTTGTCATTCTTTACATTCCTTAATTTGGAACTCTATTGTGTTGGCTTCTTCAAAGTTCTCGTCTAAGGTTGTTTTGGAAGCCCTCTTCATAAACATGGAAATAGACGCTGGGAGAACATTAGCATATACTTCAATTTGCAACTCCTGAGTGGGTTTATCTTCAGGTTAAAATTTGTTTAGGATAGTAGTGAACCCCTGATTAAATTATTCAACCTTATCCTTTGAACTCATTGTGGCAACGAACAACTCGTCCATCAAGGATCTTGAAGTGGTTTCTTATGCAAATTTATCTAAAAAATCCTTTTGAAACTTCGTCCAACTAGTTATGGATCCTATGGGTAAGTTAAAATACCATGTGGACTCCGAATTCTCAAAAGTATAGGGGAAAATCCTGCATACTACATATACATGTTGAGCATTCATCAGTCTAATAGCTAGTATGAATTTTTTGATATGGTCTTTAGGCAATCCTGAGGTTTCAGGGTCAAATTTAGGGAGTAACTTTTCAGGATGTCAGGGAAGGTTATGTACTCATCCAGGGATAGCCAGAGCATCTCTGGCCAACCAAGGATGATTATTCTGAGGTGGGTTTCCAATTTATTCATTATGATCGTTGTTATATTCCATGTCGTCTGATCCCTAAACTGACCATTCAGAGTTGAACCCTTCCTCGTTGGAAAAATCGTCGGTCTCAGAGCAGTTGTCGGCTAGTGTTTCGAGGATTAGATTAAGAGGATGTTCGATTTTGGTGAGGGCGAAATCTATCATGTCTTCTACTATGTTCACAAAAACCTAGTCGAAAGTATTGACCATTGGTTTGCTTACTTGTTTTCTACGAGGAAGTAATAGAGCTAAGGGCAATGCTCCGATATAAGAGGCATAAGCTCTTGTGATCCTTACGAACTGGTTCAACTCCTCATGAGTAAGAGCATAAGGTATCTCAGGGAATAGATGTTCTTCCTCTTGATGGGGTGAGTTACTCATTTTAGGAGTACTCACTGTGTGTGGGTTGTCTTGAGAATGACTAGCCATGCACGTGGGTTGTTTTGAATCTACAGGATGTGTGAAATATTGTGTCAAAAACATTGTCATCCATTCATTCTGCATGCCCTCCTTCTAGCGCCAATTATGTTGAGGGGTCCTAAATCCATTTAACTCAATAGTAGGAACCAAACCCTCCACCGAGGCCCAATTAAAATCTGCAACGTTTAATGGTGGAATGGTTCTCCAGATCTTACGATCTGACCAATTAATTGATGGGATTTATGTAGTGATTGACAATATGTTTTCTTGTGAAAGCTCCTCTTTCAGTTCAAATGTTCTCTTTTTGTATTTTCTCTTATAGGTGGTACTAATACAAGATAAAATCTGGTATAAACAAACTGGGTAACAAAGTGGGAAAGATTAACTACTGGAGAAGGTTGAGCTTGGGATAACCCATGTGCTCAAACATACAGATAATGATTCTTACACCTACAACAAGCCTAGTACTAATACATTAACTTGTTGGTGTTCCAATTATTGACTGAGATAAGATTATCAAAATAAAACATACATGTAATGAATGATGGTAAGAAAAATGGTTTCCTTAGCTTTAATCATCAATTACATATTAACACAATGATTTACTTTTCATCATTAAAGAAAATAACTATAAAAATATTGAATTAGATAACTTATCAATAGATTCAGAGGTTCTTATTCATTACAACATCAATTCATGAAATAAAATCAGAAATAATTCTCTTTAGATCCAATCACACACGCTTTTGATGAAAAAAAAAAACTCAAATTTGTCTCTGGTACTAAGAAGAACTTCTCAATTAAAGGTAGCTCCAAAATAGTTCTTTACAAATCTAGAAATGAGGGTATTTTCCCAAAACCATCAACCCTCAAAACATTCAAAGAACCCCTAGTTTAACAGAGTTGCATAGGTTCTCGTCCTTAGGGGACTGAAACCTAATTTTAGGTAAATTTTCGTAAAACAAATTATTAACTTGACTATGACACTGGACTTAATCAACAAGAGTGGTTCTTATCACACACAAAATACCACTCTTGTATCTAATATAAGAATGTTGGAATTAATCAATTAAAAACCACTATTGTCTCTGAGATAAAACTGATGCATGCGCTAGAGGAACTGAATCGATAGAAAATAAGCCTTGGAGTAAAAGGACATAGATCTTTATTGAGTAATGGAATTCTTGCGAGCTGTTGGAGGCCACTGGAGACAACTGGATGCATGAGCACAGTCTGTTGAAGTGTTCTGGAACCAATCTGCATTGACCTGTGACTGAGACTTAAATCTATGTCTGTGTCTGAGCTTTCAGAAGCTAAGCACACTCTATCTCAAGTGTAACTGACCCTTCTCCCTTCTTTCACTTTGATGACCTAATTATAAAATGCAGACGTGAAGGCGAGCATCCAATAGGAAAACAAGATGCATGGAGGTGATAGGTGATATGGGGAGTAGTCTGGAGGAAAAGGTGGGTAAAGTTGAGTGGTAGCGGGAGTGTGAGTGGAGGTGACATGGTGACCTGATGTCATATAAGCACTTGATTGTAGAAGTTGTCGAGGGTGGTTTGGGTCCACACCGCCTTTGGGCCTGCAATCCCCCACAAACTGCCACGTACCCTTCCAACAATACCATGGTTCCAATTGCGAGACCGCTTTGTAAAATTAACGTTTGAGTAGTTTATGTCCCCTCAATGCAGTGTGGTCGTCGATTGTGTCACAATTCATGATTTGGGTGATATTACTTCCTTACCTGCTACAAGGATCAACGATGTTGGTTTCTTTGAGATCAACGATCCATAATTACTTCGGGAGTTCGGGCTTCAGGAATTTTTAATGAAAAGTTCTTACCATCCTCCGAAGTGTCGTATTTCCGAAGTGAGAGATCTTCCTCCATGTGGACTCTGGCTCTGGATGGTCCAGATTCACTTCGGGAGTTTGGGCTTCAGGATTTTTCATTTCCTTGCTCGTGCAATCTTCCAAAGTGTCGTATATCCAAAGTGGGAGATCTATCGTCGTGTGTCCTCATTGATGGATAATCAAGATTCATTTTGGGACTTCGGGTGGTCGGGATCTTCGGGAGTTTATGAATGTTAAGCTCGAAAATATCCCAAAGTGGTATGAGCTGCGAAGTGACATGCTGGCTTGATGTCATATGATGTCATGGTTTCTGATGTGTCATGGAAATAAGGGTGACATGTGTCATGTGGAAATGGGCGAATGACACAACTAAATGACCTGGAATGATTGTGCCACATTTCATGATTGATGAGTGCCACATGTCATGACTGATGAGTGCCACGTGCTATGAATGATGAGTTGCACGTCCTTAGGAACTTCAGGCTTCAGGATTTTTGGACTGTGATGCATGAATTTCTCTCGAAGTAGTATGGGCCCAAAGTGACGTGGTAGTCTCTCGTTACTTCAGGACTTCGACAATTTGAAACTTCAAGTAATTCTTTCTCTAGTTCTTTGAAAATATCCCAAAGTGTTAAGTCTTTGAAGTGAAGGATCTTCCTCCATGTTTCCTTGTTGATGGATGGTCCAGATTCACTTCGAGACTTCGGGAGTTTATGAGTGTTGTGCTTGGAAATCTCCTGGAGTAGTATGTCTTTGAATCTGATGTGGCGGGCTCTTGGGACTTCGGGACTTTGACTCTTCATCTCTTTAGCTCTTTGGGACTTCAGGTGTTCATGTAATGCCTGGGTCATCTCTTGATGTTAAACCACATGGGATTTCGACATGCCGAATGCACAAAAATCGTCGATTTGATTGGCCCGATGGATCTCCATCGTCGAAAGTCAACCTGTATGTTCCCACAATCTAAGTCCAAAATTGATCGCTCTGGATTGCTGCGTTTGTCCACAGGCGTTTCCTGTGCATACAAAAAGGCTTGGTCAACCTGTTGTGGCCTCAATCAATGGAAAACATGATGACAAGCATTATGAACCAAATATGACATGTAATTATCCTTCAAGAAACAATAGAAACTGAAATGCGCAAAAAATCAATAAAGAAAGAAACGAATAAGATCCAAGTCACTCAGTAATGGGAAACTGACACACGTGTTACCCAGAAAAGGAAAAAATTGACAGAGGCATTTTTAGGTTGTGTTGAGTGCTCAACACCTCTATTCACTGTCCAATCTCTTCCTTAGTTGGCCTTCACATTCCCCTCGGTTGCAAATCATGGTCCTGACAACAGAACCATTTATTGGCATGCAATGAGAATACCTAGGGTTCAGCATGTATTCACCAACAAAACCCTTAAGATACTAACCCTTTCAAAATCACCTATAGCAGGTGAAGTCTCACCCGAGGTATGTATGGGGACTACATGAACCAGGTTTCTACAGTCATGAACGGAAGGGAGGAATTCATTCTAATCATTCGACTTAGCATTCATTCATTACACCATTCATTATGTGCATAGAACCATAACAACATATTATAGATTCAGATTACCCAACAAACATTAACTACACACAATAAATAGAATAGTAAACAAACACAACAAAGTATATCACAGAGAGACCATATTTTAATGTGGTTCACCCAATATGGGTTATGTCCACAATGATAGGATTCTTATATTATTATTCAGCATCATCTCTTACAAAATGTGTGTATTGCACTCATACATAATATCTTAGTTATACCTAAAATTCCCTTGTCGTTCACGCATACGATGCACACTTAACACATTCTCTCCTTGCCTCATCTCACTTTCTACCCAAAACCCTTACATATTTATACATTTACAATAGGGATTATCCTGTTACAAAATGGACCAAAATGCCTAAATAAATTTCTCCTTTCATGAACGTTAACCCCTGAAAATGAACTAACTACCTTCCTTTCTTTCACATGAGTTTCTCCTTAGCCGACTTGTCGCGTGGTTTTATCCTATGTGATTCGCAAAATGGTCCCAAATGTCAAGCGCCAACACTTCCCTAAGTAAACACCATTAAAATATTCTACTCTATTGGCATCATCGAAGGCATGACTAAGGCCATCCACTACCAAAAGGAACATGTATGGCGACAATGGACAACCTTGGTGAAGACTACAACATGGATGAAAAAAGGAAATCCCACCCAATTAACCAAAACAACACATGTGACTGAGGACACACAAGCCATTATCCCCCATTATCCATTTGACTATGGATACATGAAACCCCACATGAAATATAAGAATATGTAAATAAATCCATGAAATCATGTCATATGTTTTAGAGAGATCAATCTTGACAACTGAACAATGAAATTTGTGCATTTTAGTGGATTGTATCCCTTCCTATTGTGAGCCTGTGGCCTCATGGATTAGTTTTCCTTTCAAAAAACCAAAATTTTCAGCTAAAATAAAAGAGGAAAGAACATTATTAAGCTGGGAAACAATGATATTTGCAACGATTTTGTAGAGGCAATTGGAAAAAAAAATAGGGGAAAATTCATTCTGAAGGGAAGTTCGACTTTGGAATGAGAGAAATAAATTTGGAATTGATGCAAGGATGGAGCTTAGCCAAGATCTGCACCTCTTCAACCACCTATAATAGATCAACATCCAACATATAGAATACATTCTCGAAAACTTCAATCGTCTAACTATCCAACCTGGGGATTTTCTCTTTTTTGAAATATGATAGAATCCCTATAAAGAGACTTGTCGAAATAATTTGGTGTTTTCATCATCCGAAATAAGGTGAGGAAAGAAATTATTTTTTTTAGCATGGAATCCATCCTAATCAGATTGGACTTTTTAAATTGACCATTAAAATTATTCACCCCGAAGGCCGCTAGATTCTGAAACCCCCCAAGTAAATTACCTTGAATATTCTCGAGTTCCCACATAATTATTATTTATCCTATGGTTTGCATATTTTTTAAATAACTGTTTGTTTTGTTCGCCGACCTCCAACCATAGTGCATGAATTTTGAGATGCCACGTCTACTCTTGCTTGAACAATATGGAGTGACGATGGGTTTCAAGTGCCCTGCACTATTCGATAACCTCCAAGTTCCCATTGGCATACTAAGAAACTTCATAGATTATTTTCAATTTATTTTCGACAGACATAAGAGAATTCTCTTCCAAGTTCCTTCTCGCTCTAGCCCATGATGAAACTAAAAACTTCAATTGTTTTTTAAATTTGTAACAAAATGGGGACTTGGAGAGATATCGTCACCCGTTTGGAATCAATGACAATTGATTTTTACTAGGGTTTGAAACTCCTCCATATCTAAAAACAAATAATTGAACTTGAAAGGAGAACTCAAATTCTTATTAGAACATCCTATCTCTAGAGAGATGGGAGAATGATGAGAAGCACATGTTTGACCAACCCATGATCTAACTAGTCCAACCAAATCAATAATGTTTTGATGGGTAAATAAATGATCCAATAGCTTTGAAATGGCATCCTCTCCACTTCTATTGTTGCTCCACGTGGGTCTTAACTTAACAAGTTCCATTCCAACCCAACCTTGTCTTTCAAAATTTCAATAAAAAAGGAGGCCAAGTTGTCTTCATAGGATTGTATCCCCCAAATTTCTTCCCTACTAACAATCAAATTGAAGTTACCACTGATGACAAGTGAATCTGCCTTTAGTCACTACAATTCAAACATATTATACCTAAACCTCTCATTTCCATCATATGGACCATATAAATTTAGGACCAAAAGGTACGATCTAGCGCCATGTTAAATATTTCAGTCAATAAACCTGAGCATATATAAAAAGAGTTAAGTAACTTACATTTATAATACCATATAATAATCAAAACGCCAGAGTGACCAAACAATTCCACCCCTACAAAATCCCACCCAAGAAGGCCTTTAACCAACTCAAAGATAAAAGACTCACAAACCTCCATTGATTCTTGGATCAATAACAGTTCTGAAAGTTCAGTAACAGCAATACAATAGAGGGATAGTTTTTTGTCCTTCCCTCCAAGGCCTTGAACATTGAAAAATAATAATTTCATGGAGGCCCAACAAAAGGCATTTTACCTACTCTAAGTACCCTAGAAATGAGATGTTTCCTTCCACAAGATACCTTGCAAGAGGCCTTCTCTTGGCCATGATTAAGTGTCAAATTTTGACCAGCCTGACTAAGATTGGAATCTCTGATAACATCTATCCCTATACCACCCAAAACAAATGGCACCGAGAAGACTCCATGTATCTAATAAAATAGGGATCCTTACTCGATGAGTTTGACAAAGAACCATAAGAGGAAGAAGAACGAGTCTTTAACTCTCATTCAGAGGAGTTTTTTTAGTCCTTTCCTAGCTCAATTATAGGAAAACACTCAGAATGACCTGAACAACAGGACATAGGCACTACCATAATACAAGAGAACAAGGATTACATGTAGTAGTGTGGTCAAGGATGTAAGAATTACAGTGAGAAAGAGAAGAAGAGTGAATGGAAGGAACAATGTTACTCAACATACTCGAAATCTCAGTTGAAGGAACACATTTATCCCAAATAAATTCAATCTTCTTCCACTATAAGGATGAAAATTCAGTATCTTCTCTAAAAACATCATTCTTCATATAATCCCCATTATTTGATTATGTCATTGCATCCATTGTAATAGGAGGTTCTTCACCACACAAAAAATCATCATTCATTTTATTATCCAGAACTAGGCCTACTTATTTCAACCTCTTAACTTTGAAAGAGCATTGTATGTTTCCTAGAACTAGTGACTTCACTCCCTGATAGGTCTCCATTCCAACCTTTTCCACCCTCGAATCCAGACCTGATACGTTGTGAAAATTTTTCTGGAACTCTAGATAACATTACACCAAAATGTGGCCCACTTTATGGAAATGAGAGAATCAAAATGGAATATTTAGGTAGTCCAGAACCCATGTAAAGGTCGTGTCACCCCATACTAGGTCTAGATATTTGTATAACTATTTCCTAGGATCTATAACCACCAACAATTTCACCACAAAGTGATGTATATGGGATTTATAACTTTTATCAGCTGTAATGAACAAAGTCAAGGATTCCCCAATAGCCTACAAACCCTCGTCCATCCATAATTCCAAAGGAAAATTGGGTAACTTTACCTAGGTGGGAAAACCAGACATTACCTCTTCCTCAACATTGAAAAGAGGATACCAATTTTTTTCACACAACAACTATCGATCAATATACCACCTTTATGATAGAATAGACAAAGCATATGCCTTGTTGTTATAAACAAAATGCAACCAACTATGAGACAAAATATGAAAAATTGTCACATAGCCCAAAGGAGGCTTCCAACAAGCATCCATCCAATCTCAAATAGAACTTATAGAAAAAAAT
>JASDQU010585360.1:0-16569 GCA_032191745.1 Picea mariana
CTTATATTTCTTCAATCGGGACTTCTCCACGGTTAAAGATTGATTGGCTTAGAAGCATAACTGTCTCCACGATGTCTCAAGCAAGCTACGGCCCAACCACGCTAACAAGTGCAAATCACCACCGGTCAAGTGCGAAAGGGTTCGGGGACCACGCTAACGGTCAAGTGCCGCTACTCTCTATTACTCTATCAAATGCCATTTGAGGAGCTCGCCAGTGACCCCCACAACATAATCACCCTCCAAAACGTCTATAGACGAAGCTAAAAGGTTATGTTTTATCTCTATTGGTTCTACCCTCTCTATCTGGGTGGTTCTACCCTCTCTAGTTAGATAGATTCTACCCTCTCTAGTTCTAGTTACTGCACTCTCTAGTTGTTCTACCCTCTCTAGTTACATGGTGAAGGATGGGTTAGTTACATGGTGAAGTTTTAGCGGTATCTTTATTTCGACCTTGGCAGTGACGGCCTTCTGGCTATGTGTCTTGACGGGGGTAGYTGTAGACCTTCTACTTTTGCTTCCAGGGTGGTCTTTTCAGCAGTTGTTCTAACCTCAGTTCGGGCTTCCCTTCTGTTATTTTCGGCARTAGGGCAGACTTCTGTTTTTGGACCTTCAGCTGCGGTTCCAGCTCGTTCCATGGCTTGAGCCTTCGTTAGCTTCATCTCCAGCTCCAGCTTTAGGAGCCAGCTAYCCTGCGGGCATTTGCGGTGGGCAGCGGTCATCATGACTAGCAGGAAAGAGATTGATTATCGGCCAGCAGGTAACACCTGACTTATCATAGTCTCTGTCCAACTGAGACTAATTCCTTTGCCTCCCATTTTGACCATGGAACCATTAATTCCAATAATTTATCCTACCTCGTCACCCAGTCAATTAAATAAAGGCAAGGAGATCATTTCACATACCCTTTCCACAGATTATTCATTGGATTTGTCCTATTCTCTTGTCATCCAAACTCCTTCAGACACATCACATTGTGTGCATTTTTTCTCGATCAAACAAAAGACCAGCAATGGAGGAATGAACACTTGTCCATTGTTGATCCCGAGAACTCTATCAAGGCAAAATTAAAGGATGAAGACACAATACATCAAATTATGGAGGACATGGATCTTGAGAACGAGAACTCCCTTACTAGCAACCTTGGGCAAGAAGAAGCTAACAATTGTCATGTCTTCCAAGAAAAAATTATGTTAGGTAAAACAATTAGAGTATTAGGAGTCTTTTTCAAGTTATATACTTGTAAGTTTGTCTGCAGAAAACACTATGATCTAATAATTGTGAACTTCTGTAAATTTTGTATTAATTTTTTGAGAGCTAAGCATATGCTTGAAAACTCAAGAAAACTATTTTTGTACTCTTTTGTTAAAATTTCAAGGGCAAACTAGAAACAAATATATCCTTTTTAAAATTTATTTAATACAGTAGTTTTAGATCAGCAATACATTCAAAAATTTATTTATGTACCCTAATAACAGAAATAAAATAATGGATCTGAACATGACGAAAGAAAAACAGATCTGAACATTACATTAGCAAAAACAAGATACAGGTTTGAACGTTACTTTAGCAAAAACAAAGAACAAATTTACCTGATGTGCAACCTGTTGTCCTCTTTTCGGTATGCTCAGAAAAAGCTATAACGGTCATGGATCAAACCCTCAAGGGTAGATCTCATCATGATCTTGTGGACAGTTTTGCCAAGAAGAGCTATAGGTAGATCTCAAAAACCAATCAGCATACTAAACATCAAGTATAGGGCTGATATAAAAACCCCAATGACCAAACTAGAGGCTGAAAGAAACCCACCAACAGCACTGAACAAAATCTGTCCAAGAGGAGGGACTGCTACAGCAAAAAAAAATGTAGGGTTGTCTCAACAAAACCCTACAGGCTGTAGGTACCATGAACAGGTGATAGTAACAACATCAAGAATATCAACAACAAACTAGGTGGCACCAGCAGCAACATAAAAGAAGAAAAACACCAGCAAAGAAGGTGGCGGAGGCTGGAGAGGAGAAGAGGGGGGACCGCAGTCCTAAACCAGCACAAGAGGATAGCCGCACCTCTAAACCAGACCTAAGGAAGCAACCGCAACAATGAACCAGCCACCAAGGAGAGAGGTCGCACCACTAGACAGTAAGAGGACTATCTAAGAGGACCACACCACTAGACAGCAAGAGAATAGGGGATCCAAGGAGGTCGCACCTTAACTGAAACAAGGAAGGGTTGCAGCAAAAACCAGATCCAAAGGAGGGCCACACCCTATACAGCAAGAGAATAACTGATCCAAAGGAGGCCGCACCCTAATACCAATCAGGACAAGAGAGTCGCAGCAAATTTTAGACCAAGAAGTGTTTTTGGAGGAATGAGAATGAATGAATGAGAGAGGGGGAGAGGTCTCCTTAATTAGTTTAGGTAGAGGTTACAGTTAATTAGATTAACACTATCTTTTAGGGTTAAATTAAAACCCAACAATAAAACAATTAAAAATAATTAATATTTTAATTATAGAAATATTAATTAGAAAGTCAACAAGTCAATGAAGGGAGAACCAAGGTCAAGGCGGCTAGCAAAGAACCAAACCACATAACATTAAGGAGGACGTGGCTCAAGCAAGGGGGGTTGCAACAGTAACAAGACAAAGTCAAAGGGGGGTTCTTCAATGGCAAAATGTCCACATAAGTCTCATGATAACTTATAACTTATAAGCATTTATCATCCCAACATAAGAGGAAGGTCATGTCCTTCTTCTTAACTGCTCCTAGGTCTCATGGACCATCCGGGAGAGAAGAAGATCACACATCATCTCGTCTTGATACTTAACCAAGCACTGCCTAGTCCCAGACCAGGATACCCCAGAACACATCTGGGGGCCCTAGATCACCACTAGGGTCTTATCCACCAAGGTATACAACCAAGGATCAATCCAAGAACCGGGCAAGGATTCCCTGGAACACATCCAGGGGCCCTATAACACATCTAGGGACTTACATCATCAAACTGCTTGGTCCTTGACCAAGAACCCTAGCAATACACTGGGGGCCCTCACTAGGGTCTTTTGCCATGGCTCTAACTGCTTGGTCCCAGACCAAAAACCCCGGGAGTGTATTAAAGGCCCTAGATCTCAACTAGGGTCTTTGCCATCCTCCCAGAGAATGGCTCTTACAGTTGCTTAATTTTAACATATTTTCTTTAGCTTCTTGCTACAGCTTTAATAATATAAAATTTCCTAGTTTCAATTTTTTTTAAATAAGAATGACACCAAATAACTACAATATATCCACCAATCATTATCCAATATCTAAAGCCTGATCTTCTTCCCCTCATCTATCTTGCATTTTTTCCACCTATTCCAATATAGAGTCACAATCATGGCCTGCAATGCTAATTGCACTTCCAACATCCTCTCCAATAAGAGATAATAGATGACATATCTAGTCTCTATGGACTTGAGGAACTCCTTCCTCAAGTATGCTCTATACATGGCTAAGGAGGTGTGGTGATTGCAAATAAACATCTACCCATCTCTCATGGTTGTCACTGAGGTGTACACCCACTAAATTTTGCTAATGTCTTCCAATACATTGTTTGAGTGCATGCATACAACAAGGGGTCCAAAAAATATGCTTGTATATACTTTGAACTAGTAACCTAACTAATCTACACATTATTGTTGCATCTGTTACAACCTACATGATATTGGTAGGAATAACCTCCTCTATAGCATCCCAAAGAAGCTCAAATTGGAAAGCTGCAACTTTATGCTTGTGCTTTCTAGAATAATCAATAACTCTAAGAAGTAAAGGCCTTTCTAGGCATGTAATTATGATGTTATAAGTGGACATTTCGCAATGTCTATCCACCCATCCATAACAATTGAGCAACCTGCCCTCACCCATGTTTGTCCCATCTTCTCTTCCTGCACATTAATATTGGACACTTGCCTTTCTAAAATCATTGTCCTCAACTTACCTAGAGGAAAATATGAGGGTCTCAATGCTATAATTGTACGAACCATTTCCTTATAATAAGGAGAGCAAGTAACATGGAAAGGAATGCCATTGGTACAAAGGAATTTTCCAATGGCATCATCTATATCATCACGGYTCAACACACTATACATCCCTATAATAGTTCAACCTATTACACAAGAACAAGAACTCTTTTGTCTAGATGAAAATGTCCAACRGGGGATGGTGGAGGCACAAGGATGGATGATTTGGCTTTCCTTTTTGAACTTGCTCCCATATTGTAATTGTTGAGATTTGGGTACCAAGGAAAGTGGTCCCCTTGTGTTTGTGAATCTCTAATATGGGCCTTTGGTTTTCTAAGTTAGCCTTGAGATTAGGCTAGGRGAGGGAAAAGGAGGCTCATTGTTCACTTGAGAGAGTTGAGTGAAGAGAAGAGAGGAAGAGTGAGTTTGGAGAAGAGAAGCACACTTGGGAGAAGAAGGGTGTACTAGCTTCATGAGAGCATTCATGGAAGAGAGGGGCGCAAGAGCTTGAGGGCACATTATTGAGAAGCTAAGGGCGCAAGCTAGCTAGCTTGGAGGCATTTGCTTGAGAGGAGGGCGCACTTGTGTAATAGAGGGCACATGAGGTCAAGCAAAGGGTGCAAAGTTTGAGGGAGGGGCACAAGAGGGTGTAGGGCGCATTCTTTGTGAGGAGGGGCGCACATGAGGCTAAGTGTGCACCAAGCAAAGGGAGAAAGGGTGCATCTAATTCTTGGGAACTTTCTACAAGTGGGCAAAGGCAAAGCAAGTGAAGGGGGCGCACCAAGGCAAAGGGCGCTTTGTTCAAAAGCTAGCAGGCACAAGTTAGAGGGACTCCATTGCAATCTTGAGAAGAAGCTTGTCATTGTATCAGGTTCCTTGTCTATTTACTTGTAGCATTTGCTTTGAGATCTCCATAATATATCTATCTATCTTACTGGTTTTCCTCGTGGGGGTTTTCCATGGTCATGTTGACCAAAAACACATGTGTTCATTTGTCATGGTTTGCTTAGTACTTTCAGTTGTAGGTTGTTAAAAATCCTAGAGGTGTATTTGATGTTTAATGCATCTTAAAGAAGGCTAACTTGGACAGCAAAACTATCCATCTTTAAACCTTATAACAAGAGGCACTAAAGAGCATCAAATCAAAGCTTAAGGGCAGATTTCAGAGTGGGTAAAGTTCAGTTCTGGTGGTCGTTTTGGAAAGCGAGAAAACTATCATAAAAACAATGAGAAAACAGTTTGAAAGTACCTGGAACATAGTGCCCAATAAGAGGTTATTTGACAGGCCTGTTGAGCAACCTTAGGAACCTCAAATTTCTTTAGTAATCATGTTTTTTTTAACCATGGGTATAACCCAAGAGTATATCCAATAGCCCGCAAGCCAGATATACCAATAACTTGTGACTTAGCAAGATTCGAGGTGTTCCACCTAGGGGCGTCTACCCTTCTAGATCACAACCAGCCAACATGTACAGACTCTACCCCCCTCAAGTTTTGAACCTGTGACCGCCAGGGAGGAAACACATGTTCTTAACCATTAGGCCCACTCAAGCTGCACCATATTGTAATCATGTTAGGACATGGCATTTTGGCTACAGAAGGCGTTTTTTGCATCCACTGCTATTTGCATCCTTAAAAGCCCACATCTTTGCAATATGGTTAAATTTATGCATACATTAACCCCTTTGCCACTTATGCCCAAAAGGTGTTGCCTAACCCGACTATAACTCCCAACCCAAGGATGGCCACAAATATTGCATGTCCAACAATGTGACTCACCGCTTCGCTTTCCCAGTTTTCGGGGGGGGCCAAGTACTTTGGTTGCACATAACAAAAGTGGTTTTTTTGGACCAAATGTTCCCATTGCATATTCATCCAATACCTTTGATGGGCAAAGATTGGCATTGCCTTGGGTTTCATTTAACATTGATGAGGTAGGAGCTCCACTTCCAATCTCAGTTACATTCCAACATGAACCTCTGCTTGGGAAACATAATCAATATCACTATCATTATTGTTGCTATTGCTGTAGTGACTCATGTTTCTCGTTTTATGTGCATATTTTTAACTTTTGGCAACCACAACAGGGGTTTCAAATTAAAATTTACCCATTGAAATTGTTTTTAAACTTTTATGGTTGATGACTTGCTCAAAGCCTGAGTTTGAAGACTAGAAACAATAAACTTGAGATAAAAACAAAAAGAAAACTACTCGAAATTTTACAAAGCAACAATGATTTGAGTCCTTGACCCTAGCTCCACACTACTAGCTAGATGAAAGAAATTGTTGATAAACGATTAAATTGAAACAACATCGCGTTCCTCTTCCTTGGTGGCTCAAGGAGAAAGCAACTCGAACAAAAAACGACTCAAGGAGAAATGATGAAATCGACTAAAGGAGAAATGATGAAATCAACTCAAGGAAAAAGCAACCCAAATAGCACCACATTCCTCTTTTGATTCAACGGCTCAAATAGCAACGAGTTCCTCTTCCGATTTGGTAGCTCAAAAGACAAATTGTGGGCTCAAGATCAAAGACAAATCATTCAAAGAGTCATAGACAAATCACGACTCACCCTTAACTAAAAGACAAATGTTAAACGAGTTGTAAATGCCAAATAAAAGAGGTATAGGTAAAGGTGAATTAGGTTTAGTAGCTTACTAGATTTTTTTATTTTTTTTATTATTTTTTAGGTTTTTTAGGTTTTTTATGCTTTTTCGAAGTAAAAAAAATGCAAAGGGGTCACCTATAGGTCCAACTTTTCGAGATGGGAAGCCCAGATGCTCCCCTTTTTGTGCCACATCCCAAAACTCAATGAAACATTCTGAAGTGCATATCATGGCAATCCGCAAAAAGGTGAGCATGGAAAAACATTTCACCCATGCACCCCCGTCCCAAGAGTGCGAGGAATGAGGRGAGCACACCCCTAACCCTGCARGACATGTCCCCATGTAACACTGGAAAGAAGAGAGTTGTAACCCTGCTTCAAATTTGAGACATTATTTGGGTGGAGTCCAACTAATTGGCAAGGTTCTGGTCTCTGACATTATTTGAATTTTTATTGCCACAAGAAATCCTCAATAATACTTGAGTGGAGTCCAAGATTCCCTTTTGTCAAGGTTTGATCCACCATAAATTCTTTGGGTTGCAACTTGAAAACCCAAAGGGTGTATTATTTGAATGGAAATAGTAGATATACAAGCCATTGATACCAAAGTTACCAGAACCGGACCGGTCATTGAACCGGTCGACCCAAAAAACCAAAACCAAACCGGAACTGGGAAAAAAACCGAAAAAAAACCGGATCAAAAAACCGGTCACTAAAAATACATAAAATATTCAAATTTTAAAAAACAAATACATATTCATGTGTATCCATGTGAATCCAAACCATTATACACAAATTTGCAAAGTTTAAAAAAAAAAAACTAAATTTAAAAAAAAATGTGAATCCCAACCCTAAATTTTTAAAAAAATCTAAATCCCCCCAACTTTTCCACCCACGAGTCATCTTCACAGAACCGGCCGATTCAGGCAAAAAAAACAACCCGTACAGAACCGATCAGGGGCAGTATGATGGGGCAGTTCGGACTGGTGGAGGCTCAGAACCGGTTGGACCGACCGGTTTTACCGGTTCCGGTTCGGTTCTTGTAACACTGATTGATACTCTACAAATAAAAAGAGTTTGGTTTTTAGCTTAACTGTGGACTCATTTGATCTCACTAGGTCACTTTGGAATTGGGTCCTACACCTCATACACTACTATATTTCTTGCATTTAGACATTGCCTTATTTCTTTATTTAAGACTGAACTGATAGTCAGTTTTTCCTTGGTCAAACTAGAATGTGCACTTGTAACTTCACAACAGCTTGCAATAGTTCGTAGTTCAGTTTGATGTTGTCTTCATGAGCTGCTTTGTTAAGTATAGTGAGTAGGCATTTGGAGAAGACAAAAACATGGGGGTGAGATACAAAATAACTCGACAATTGAGCAAAAACAACTATGTGCATCTCTTATCATCAATTGCCAAAGCAAATAATCAATGCACTCTTTAACCCTTCTTCCTTAATTTTGAATTGTGATTTGTTAAGTTATCTGAGTTAGTACCAGAAAAATTATGTAGTGAATTTTAAGCAGGTGATCCACTCTTGTAACATACAGTACTTTCTCAATCTATAATTTTGAATGGAAACTGCATTGTTGATAATCAGCAATCTCAGAATTTTTAAGTAAATATTATTAGGATTGTGGATTTCTGTAAGAGGCAAATTGGTTTTACAAGCTTAGAAGTAAATTCAGTTATGTAATTGCCAATACTGACCTTTACAATAAGAGTTGGGAAGTCATTGTTAACATTGTGAAATTGAACAACTAAGGCATAAGATTTTTGAGCCTGAACTCTTAGAATACAATTTGTTGTTTCCAGAATAAACACTATGGAGCATAAAAAGCTCACAATGACTAACCAAATAATCTGAGAAATAATAAATTAAAGATATATTAAAGATGATTGATAAAAATGAGATGCATGTTACAATGGGAGGACCCTGTATAAATAATCCTAAGGGGGCACACCTTGGTGACTTTTATGAAGGGCTATGACTATTAATTTACCTTATTTTTATTATTTCTTATATTTTACTACTTAATATCTTTTTTTGTTCTTTCCTAACTCAGCAATTTATGTATACAATACACTGCAAGACTGAAATGGGCACCACAGATATCATCTGTGCTACCAAAAGTCTGGGTTGTTCTACTGTAAATATCAACTGCAGTACCACTGGAGAAAATCACATAGGTCAAATATCAACTGCAGTACCTTTGGAGAAAATCAAATAGGTCTACCAGATCCGTGAGCATACTCTGAGCTAGCAAATGGACYATAAATAACTAAAAATCTAGCCATTGAAAGTGARGCATGCCTAGGCAGCATTGGCCCTTCAAGGTTGTACATGAGGCATTTGGATAATGTTCATTGTTCAATTGTTGATTATCTTATTAAAAAAGGTGTGCAAAATTTGGCTATTTGGGATAGTGGCATTAAGAGAGCCGCATTTATGAACTTGATTAATTAGAAAAATCAGGAAAAGGGCTTAAGCAAAGGAAAAGATAAAGAAGAAAACAGTGAACCACTCATTGACCTGGTAAACTGAAATGATCRAATAAATCTCTTGAAGAAAGGTAGCACCAAGAGTGGTTCACAGAAAAATTAACTGGAATGGATGGTCATTAAAGGCCCCTACAAAATAATAGGAAGAATTTGAAAACTGCTAAAAACAGAATACGATTAATAGTAATATTTAGCTAATCTTGTGAATTTGATGTACTATAAGCATCACCAAGGCATCTAAAACCCAAGGAGCTTGTCCAAACCGAAAAACCAAAAAGAACTCTATAGCTTCAGATTGAATCTATCCTGCCATTCAAGATTATTTCTTGGGAATATTACAAGCTCAGGTAAGATTACCATATTTAGTGTGTCCAAGGTAGATTCGACATATCTTCATTTAACATAGATTACAATTTCGGATATTATTCCCCTATAAAAATTGCTCAAGCTTAACTAGAACGAGTTATTGACGCTAAACATAACAAGATAACCGTGCTGGAAATATTGCTGCTAAATTTGCTGAGCAAAACATTGGAACGCATTAACTAGACAATAATAACACTTTACAGTTGCGTTTAAGTTTTTCCCCTTCAAAAGAATTACAATTGACTACTAAATTGATAAAGAAAATATACAGATAAGGCGTACAAGACAAGCCTTTAATTGAAAATGCTAAGCTGCTGATAATTATATTATCAATGTAATTGTATATCATGTTTACTATGAAAATTAGAGTCACAGGAATGAAATCGCTATATGGGGCGAATGCTATTTTAGGCTGTTAACAGCCTTGGGTTTCTTTGTTTGGCGAGGATTCGAACCTCGGCAGAATTCATTTTATAACAACACAAACAGTCCGGAAAATGGGAATTACCACTCACGTTAGCCTCCTCCCGAGAGAACCGTGGAATGTGCCAAGCGCCTCCTCGAAAAGCTGCCGGCTCGCCAGCAATGTATCGTGCTCTGCCATGGGAGGGGGGTAAACATTGATCCCTGGGGGCACATGGTAACCGGGCGTCGCCAATTGCTGCTGCTCCTCAACTTCTTCCACGTGACCGCGACCTAACTGCTGTTCGTTCTGCTCTTCCCCTATCTGCTCAGTGTTCTCGCGAAACAGAGCCAGCCCCTCGAAAGGCATCTTGCGATGATTTTTGGGCACCTCTAGCGTGCCCATGGAACCCAGCGGGAACTGTATTTGGGGGTATTCGTGATATTCCTGCAGGGGATCCTCCTGCGCCTGGGGCTGCATTTCTACATAAATTACACTTACGGTAGGGTTTTGTGACGCAGCGGGATTCGACCCTCGGACTTGCGGAAAACACGAGGCGCACGGAGCCGAGCGAGGAAGTGGAGGGTGAAAGAAGGGAAAAACAAAACGAGCGGGAGTCTGATACAGAAATAAAGCGAAGGCACGGGAAGCAGGTAAATAGATGCGCGAAAATCCCACCCACACCTCTGTCTAATAATAGCGAGCGGAAAAACACACGTACGGTTTTTGCCTCTAATTCCCTGACAAATTTGGCGGACTTGTACTGCCGCTAAAACGGGGCACACCAAACCCGCGAAATAATAGTAAAAAACAAACATATGAAACAAATTATTTATTTTTTTATTTAAGTCGGTGGACGGCGGATCGCGCCTCTCCTTCCATCGGACGGTTCTCGCGGCCTGACCTCGTGCTTTCTGTCCACGTCGTCCATTAATTGAGTTCGCCTTTAAAACAATTCTCTTAGTTTCCTTCCTTCATGTTTCTTAAACAAAACGAAGAATAATAAAAATATATTTAATTAATAAACTACATAATGCAATGTTTGACTATTAATGTATTTAAGGATTTTTAACGGTTGGTTTTATTTATTTATTTTTTTTCAAATGTTAGTTATTCAACATTACATCTCTCCACTCTTTTAATATTTAAAAATAAATAAACTGCTCCTCCTCACAACCCCATGAAACATCAACTACTTTTCAAAAATTTGTGTATCATCAACTTTCCCTCTCTGGGGACACCACTTTTTTTCCTCAGTATTATTTATACTTTATTAAAAACAATTTATTAAAATACAAATCCCTCACATTCAAAAAAATATACATCTTCCAAATTTTATATATTTGGCTAACTGATAATTTACATCTTACAAATTATATATATATATATATATATATTTATGTTTAATTGATAATTTAAATCTTAGAAATTATAGATTTGTTTAATTAAATTAGTGATATCTTAATAAAATGTTATACTGAGATTTGATAGCCAACCTATACAACTGTACATATAAGTGTCCTCAAATTTTTTTTATTGAAATTTCAAATGTGTATATTAGGGTTTTTTTTAATTATTAATAAAATAATTTTAAATATTTTAATTTTATTTGTATCTTTTTAATATAATTTATGAAAATGGTATCTTTAAACTAAATAAAAATAAAAATAATGATAAACATTATATTCATATTTGTGTCATTTTTATTGTGATATAAATGTTTTTATTTTTTACAAATTTATTAACTATCATGATCACATAATAGAAACCGGCATTATATACCCATATATCTAATAGTATGCAAGATTGAAATATTGTAAATAAAATGAGAAAAAATAAAATATTATAAATTGTAAAACAAGTAATATTAAGCAAAACTCAGTTTCATATTTGATCATGCTTAAAAATCTATGTCATATCTGACACGCAAAAACAATCACCCATAAATTCCATGTCTCAGAAATTGAAAAGCCCCTCACATGACTATGCAGCTGCTACACAATTTTAAGGAAGCAGGTTTCCTTACAACTTGGCCGACAAGCAAAATGCAATTAACGGGTTTTGGAGGTCAAACCAACAAGTTGTTCGATAATTAAAACAATTTTTCTGGTTTTGCATGAAGAAGCTAGACGAAGAAAAATTGTGCCCGCACATGTGAAATCATTAAAAAATCACATTGATTCCAAGAGGTTGCCACTAACACTGCAGTTCAGTGTTGAAAAACCCATGAAATCATTAAAATGAATGACATTGTTTTCTAGACATCCGCCGCTAGCCCCGCAATAAGGGGTCGAATTCACTAGCCAATCAAATGTTACATAAATAATTTTAAATAATTCAAAAAATATAGAAAATGGATTTGTAATGTCATAGTTTAGAAAACATTACTAAATTTTTGGTCGAGGATGAATTAATAGATGGTCAAAGGCAGAACGATCGCTATATACCTACACGACAAGTATAATAAGATAATTATGTTGCAACTTCGTTTGTTAAAGTTGACCTTTTGATAATATACATCGTGCTCATCATATTTATAAGGCTTTGCAAGCTTTTTAGGGCCAACCAATGACTTATTTTGTGACATTATTTTAAAATGCTCATTGTGACATTTTTTACTAAAATCGTGAGGAGATTTTTGGCTAATTATATAATTAGTCCAAAGTTAATTTGCTAAAATTAATCAATAACATTATCAACAAATAGTCAATTGTTATATATTTTTTACTATGATTTTAGGTCGTCCAACAATTATATACTACAACAAGAACATTAATAGAATGTGTGATGTAATAATATCTACTAACTACATTTGCAGTTGGATGTCATTATGATGATCTTAAGAGCAACGTTGATATGACATGTTGTACATATAATGGAGCATCAATATTAGACTATGTGAGGCTATCAAATACCTCATTGATAAGCTCATATCATTACCATTTGTTCACTAACCCTAAAAGTGAGTAAATCCTATATGCACCATGGGATTGAATCTCTTAAGTTGTAAACCTATAAAATAAAATCTTGAAGTCTCTAACATGATGGGAAAGTATGTATGGATTCCATGTGAACTCCATATTTATATGATATATCATTTAATTATTTGTGATGTGAAAAACAAATTTAATTACTTCTATTGTGAAATAACAAATTTTCAAATTCATAAGTAATTTGATGATGTTCCTTAGCCTTACCATGGATGTATTAGTTATGTTTTGAGCTCTCATCTAATTTATTGATAGCCTTGTCATGGATATATTATCTATGTTTTGGCTCTCATTTAATTAATTGATATTGATTAATTAGTATTGATTACATATTTGACTACTAATTTTTATGTTCTTAGATTACAATGAAAACATTACAAATGACAATGCAACAAATATTCATAAGGTATCATGCAAACCATTTTAATAGTCACTACCACATCTAATCCCCCGTGCAAACTCAACAACCATTTTAATAATTATTCACACATCAACACATATGCCAATATCAAGCAATCCATATTTTCTTTATCTAATTTAAAAAAAAAAAAAAAAAAAACTAAAAAAAATCAAAATCTACACACTATTGACTAGCATATTCAATTTTTGTTATGCCTTCGGTAATGTTTAATGAAAAAGATGAAAAATAAAAAACCTTAAAATCCTAAACTTTTTAAACTTTAAAAATCCAAACCTTTGTGTCTTTAGTAATGCTTAATGGAAAAAATGAAAAATAAAAACCTTAAAATCCAAAACTTTAAAAATCCAAAACCTTTTAAAGATGAGAAAACTTAAATTATCAATTATACAAATCCTAAAACTCAAGAAAACATATGTATTTTATAAATACCTTATTTGAATCTTAAGCTAAGAAAATAATTTGTAATTTTATTAAATAAAATACAAAATTACATTATAAATCATTTGTAATTTCATTCAAATAAAATATAAAATTACATTATGTATATATATTTAAGCATTTCTTGTAACTTCAAAATAAGGATGTAGAAACACACCCCTCCGCATCAAATTTTCTCTCCCAACAATCTTAATTATTATTATTTTTTTTTTGAAAAAGTATAAAAAAACTCTCGAACTTAAATAAGTATGTAGAAATACACCCTTACACATAAATATTCTCTCCAAGCAATCCTAATTATCATAGTAGTATTATATTTTTGTAGAAAAAGTTGTCATACTTTTTCACACATAAGATAAAAAAAATACATTGAGAGTTTATGAATTGTCCCATACAAACGTGAAAAAGTAAATTTATACACAAATCTTCTCCATGTTTTTGTATAGCAATACGACAAAAAAATAACGAAGACATATAATCCCTATATAAAAAAAATATGGATGAAGATATTTAGAACATCAATCCTCCTTGCATTCATGAAGAAGCCATGTTCCCAATTTTGGCTGCAAACCCACCTTAAAGATACCATATGCCTCTTCATTCCTTCCCATTAAATGTGAAGAAGAGGTATCAAATTAATGTTGGGTTTTAACAAATAAATTTCTTTGAAAACAAGCCTTAAAAGATAGTTTCCATATTGTTGATGTCCCTTATCTAATTTATAACCATCATTGAATCACTAAAAAAAATTGAACTTTGGTGATCCCTTTTCTCATAAAGAGGATCTAGAGTGATTTAAGAGTCATTAATTAAGCAATATTGTTGGAACCACCTCCAAGTCCAACTTTAAACTTTAAACTATGGGAATCATTCATGTGAATTATACCTGCAACTCCACATATGTGAGGCTCACCTTGACATGCCCCATCAAAATATGCACATGCTCCCGACCTATCAATCTATTCAACCACCACTTGGCTTACATATTTGTATTTTTTAATGAGGGCAATTGTCTAGGATATATTTACTTTGAATAGCACATTGAAGAGGTAATGTAAGGATATCCTCAAAAAAACTTGCATTTCTAGCAAGCCAAATTCTCCAAGCATCTATCAAATGGAGTGATTTAACATTTTTGAGAGTTTGATTGTATATCCAAGATCTTAGGCATTCATCTAAAGAGGCTCAATTCCAAACAATCATACAACCTATGAGATATTTCATCTCCTTCCACACTTGGATAGAATAAACACGTGATATCAGAAGATTGGTGAAGCTAAGCAATTATTCATTATTTATTTACTTTCTTTTAATTTTATTATTTAAATTCGTCATCTAAATTGACAACCTTTATCACCACTTTTTTTAGCAATAACAATAGCAATGGTGTTAATTCTTTTGGAAGAATCATCAACACTAATTGTGGTGCCTAACCCCGTTGGGACATTGAGTGAGGCTCAAGACAAAGACAACCAGCCTGGGGGGTTAACCCCAAAACCTTCTACATGAAGCTCCAAGCAGTCAACCACTTGATCTAGTCCACCAAACTATGTTTGGAATATCTTGTCCCATCCTTGAGCACTTAAGGAAGAATGACATTGTTGGTGCCTTACCATTCCCAATTGGCCCATGAAAGGAAAGCATGTCACCGATAGGATTTGAACCTAAGTGAGGAGGATAACAACTTCTCCTCCTAACCACCCAAGCTAGACCCAATTGACAAAATGTTTGTAAACATCTCATCCCACTCTCGATCACTTGAGTGAGATGGATATTTATTGGTACCTTGCCAACCATAATTAGCTCACAAGAGGCAAACATGTCACGAGTGGGATTTGAACCTAGGTAGGGAGGATAATGGCTTCTCCTCTTAACCACTCAAGCTGTACCCAAACGACAAGCGTTAAATATGTGATATTCAACAATATGTCAAATGTGTGATAATTGACAATGATGATGATGATTACCATACCCTAAAACCAACTTTGTTCTGTCTTACCTTTAAAAAGTTGATAAGAATATAATTGATTTGTTTTGACATTTTGTTTCTACAATTGAAAAGATTGGAGAGAATCTTCCCTAACTCTCTTTGGCTTTCATGAGTTAACAAGTTATGAAGATCAATAATGTTACAAATATTATGAAATTGAGACATAATGTGGGCATATGCAAGGCATCCTAAGAGAAAGTGTTTTTCAACCTTCACTTTATTAATATCACGAAGATTACATATTCCTTATTTTAGGTCTTGTCCAACACCCAATCTCATTAAACTCGCGAGAGTTCATTCTTATTTTAGTAATGTTAATTTCTTCTTTAATCTAGCTATAATACTTTATAGCTTGGGATAAAATAACTCTTTATAGCACATTAACTTTATCCAATTCTCTCTTTCTTCATTGCACCACATTTTCTCTTTGAATTTAGTTGTGATGGTGCTTTTAATGATATTTATATTTTGTAGAGTGGCCTCTCCCTTTATCTTCCAATGGTTTCTCCAAGAATCAACTTCTTTATGCCGCCCTCTCTTTAGCCTCAAATTTCTTTTACTAAAACTCGAAGTAATGTTATGAAACTTCTTGTCCTTCATGTTAATTGTCTAGATCATTGCTTGTACATTAGGTGTGTAATCATAACCTTACTCTCAATGGGTGGAAGGCCAACCTTTAAGAGGAGGATTAGATATGGTATATTATTTTTGTTTGGAAATTATAAACTATAAATGGTTTATGGATTTGCTTGATTTTCCTCCAAGTTTCTTTAGAAATGTTACAATTGTGAACTTCACAGCCATATAAGATAACTGGAATTACAAGTGTGTCAAAGAGGACATTTTTTTCCTA